>JAGVSQ010000645.1:8632-36360 GCA_022683975.1 Rhyacophila evoluta | reverse complement strand
GTATTTTTCTGGTTCTAATAAATAATAAATATGATTTTTAAATATATTTTTAGAGAGAGACTTGGATAATACCTTATTGTCAATATTCTCAAACCTATTTGAAAGCAAAGCTGTTTTTCAGTTGGTAGTACAGAATTAACCGTTAAATTTACTGAAAACAATCCATGGCATTTTATAATCAATTAAATACGGTAATATTCAACAACCCTATTAAAAAAAAAATGATGGTAGTGTTCAACGCTTGATATTGTATACATCGTGTATAACCTTCTTCTTACTGGTGGGAAATTCAGGAGCTACACGATATATATAATTGATAAAAAATTACTTCGCATAATGACAATTTCATGAAATAATCAAGCATAGAAAGTTCTTTAATGTCTCAGTTGTTTTTATGGCCGAATTGTACATATGTTTTTTAAGGAACATAATAAATAAAATAATTATCACATAAAAACAAATCATTTAATAATTTTCATGTTAGTCTTGTAGACAAAAAAATCACAAAATGGAATGTATTATTAATATTGTAGGAATGTCGTTAATAAATTAATTATCATAAATTAATTAAAAATAATACTAAAAACTAATTTATTACTCAAACGCTGAGTTGCCTAAGTTTTGCCACTAATGGAGAATGGCAAAAAAAAATCTAGCGCCAATTTACATCACAAATTAAAAACATAATACATGTTGACTGGATTCCAACCATTTTAATTTTTTACACTTATCTCTTATGTTATCTTCTTGCAAATAATATCAGCGACTTAATAATGGATGGTTCGCATTCGGCGATTGTATATATCGTTAATAATATATCTATTTATTTAATTGGCATTTACGCGGTAGAGCTGTGTTTCAATCAAATTTTGAAAATTCACACAAAATAGTCTTCGGCATATTGAATCTATTGTCGCCTGATAACCTCCACAATATTGAAATATATGGAAATATTTCATAACGGACTATTTTTACAAGGATTGGTTATCAACAAGTTACTGAATTGAAGTAAATATCAATAATTATCTACCTCTTGCAAACTTAACCTGCTCATGATAGTATAGTTTGCACAGAATAATAAAATACCTCACTAATCCTCAAAGTATATATGGTAAATTATGCAGTCAGTTTACCTGACAGTGGAATTTTCAAAGATCAATTGTGACAGCGATAAACATAATTTCTTAAAAGTGAGAAAACAGGTTATAAGTCGCAATCATTATGTTAAATATTGGTGTTGGTTGCGAGGTTAGTGTGACTTTAAACTTTAGTGAGAAGATCGTGCAGGTTGAGTGCTTTCGGCAGCTCAATGTCTTCCAGTCGAATGGCTGACGGGTTGAACGGAAATTTCACTGGGAAGTTGTACTTGGTATCCATCAACAAGTTTGCCTGCAAATATGTTACCATTATAAATTACATAATCCTAGCTTATCTGTAATTATAAGTTCTTCACTTAGTGAAAGCGCTACATGCTTAATTTTTATACAGAGGTAACCTTTATTTATATATATGGTTAATTCACCAATTATATCAGTATGAAACATTAAAATACTGCTAAAAAATATAATTTTATTTTGTGTAGACTTGATTAAAATAAAAATGGATTTCCAAAATTTAAATTTTTTTTATTAATTGGTCACTTCCACTTGGTAGATCTCAATTTTACAGTGGTTACATGAATTATCATCGCTAATTTTATATTTCACAATTATGTTTTTCTAAAAAAACTGTATAAATTCATCAATGGTCGCTAAGTTTTTGTTATCGATAGATTTTCTGATCTGTCGGTTAGTTTATAAATCATAATATCATTTTATGAAAGATGAACATTTTATGAGAAGAACAATGTAAAATTGTAAAACTTTAACTAGGCGATTATAAAAACCTGTGATAAAAAATAAATACCTGTTGGCCGTGAGGTTTGTCTTTATTTCTCTCTTGCAGGCAAGCTTGTATCTGGCGGATGAAATCAACAGTGATTTTGGGCTCAAAGTCCTCCGTGGGAGTGTAAAGGTTCAAAATCTGTCAAACAAACCACATATATAATATCATTCATCGTTTGTGCAATATCCATTTTGAATCCATGTGATGGATCAAATTTGACACTTAAGTGAAATTGAATTTATTTCAAACTACTTAAATTAATATGTCCATGTACAAGCATATAATGCGAATATATAAATCATTCCATCACAGACACATGTATCAATACAATTGAAATGTCAAAGACATGCCAGCAGTACTCTGCCTACTAACTACTAAGTACTAAGTATGAATACACTACCTAGATAATGCTGATCTAGAATGTAGATATTGTGTTTTTACTTAGTAGGGCAGAGTACTGATTAATATATGATTCATTAAGAACAGGTGTCACTTTTTTTCAAAGCTTTAATGCGACACATTCATGATAAACTGGTTATTTTTTAAATATTGTAAAATATTACTAATGTTTTATGATTATTCAAAATACTTTTTAGAGGTAATTATAGCGAGTTATTATATAACTTACGGTTTCGAAAAAAATATTAAATCATAGTTTCAATTTGTTTTACTTTTAATATCATAATAAACAATATAATACCTTGCATATCTGCATAGGAGTGAGATCAGGACACATATCACAGGTGCTTTGAACATCCGCTGGAGACTTCCTTGCCTGCAGCAGACACACAGCTTGGATGATGGGGTTTAATGTCTCCTGGACGCCAATCACCTAATCAAAACAAATACATCCAAATCAAATTGTGTCAAAACTCTTTTAATGAAAGTTTAACAATCTACATCTATTAAAGCTTCATTAAATTTTAAATAAAAGAACGATACAATCATCTCATTAAAGCCGCTAAAACGAGATTTAGTGTTCATGGTGAAACAATGAACACTCTTAGATGCACTGAGTGGCCAGAACTACAGTTCTTTGTGTTACCGCAAAATAACATCAATATCGATAACTTGGCAGGAGGTAGATCTTCTGTCTCCATAACATCCAAGACTGGAGAGGATTTCAGTAAGTTGACTTATTTCGAATAGTAAAGGATAATTAGACCCCTGGCATAATTATCATGAATATACTGGTGACCTGACATGGCATACAAATAAAGAATGAATAAAGTTGTGAGTACCTCTTCCTGGTTGTAGTTAGCGCAGTTCTCTTTGAACCAGGTTTCCAGGTAAGAGATGTTGTAACGAACTTGTACTCCTTTCAGCCAGTGGCACAGATCTTTGCGCAAGAGTAGTTGATTCAAACATGATGCACATACATAGTAATACAGCTGAAAATGAAGAGAATACACATTCAGAAAGGGTCCAATTTTACTTCTTTCTTGTATTTAGTTGAGGCAAATTATGAAAAGTACAAAAGAAAGCAAAAGATTTCAATCATTATTTGAGCTTAATTTATGGAATTCAGAAAAACATTTTGTATATATTTGATAATGGTATAAAAATACATTTTATCGATATGATTGTTAAATTGATTTGCTGTCACAAAAAACAGATGGGTAACCAACCTGTCTAAATATTTGCACAGCGAGATCAGGATCAACACCAAAGTAATCAAGCGACTTTTTGAGTTGAGTGAATTCTGCAGAGAGATTGGCAGGACTGCGAATTTCGGCAGGTGTGGAAGGCACACCTTCAGCCACAGATTGGGCACGGCCTCGAGGCGCTCCTCCTGATACACCTGATATTTCTTCATACTCAAGCAATGCCGGGACTATCAGTGCTTGAATACGCCGCTCTACTATACCAATCAGAGCTAAAACACAAACCATTTAATAAAATTATTTGACTGGCCTACTACACAATGATTCACAATTAATAGTGTTTTATTCATATTGCATACCTTGGTAGATCCATACAGCAACATCTGACAATAGCTGTCGGTACTCAGACAAATCAAAGTTTCTTAAGCACTGCTCATTTTGTACTGCCGTGTTGCTAAACTGATAGGAAGCATCTCCACTGTACTGCTTCAAGCAGTGGAGTAATCTACAACAAAACAAAATTACTCATTACATTATGTAAACAAAGTATGACACTCAAATCGTTTCATTGTCTATTTTACCTTAGGGCGTTTGCCATCCAGAGTACTGCAGTGTCAACCTTATCACCTTTCTTCTTAATGACTTTTTTGACAGCATTGATAAAAGTGGTGAGAATACCGCGAACCTTCTCATCATCATTGATGTGGTCCGTATGGCGGATGCACATAAATATAACATATGCCGGCAGGCCAGGCAGTAATGTCACTGCTGTGCGAGGGGACAGCTCTGCAAAAAACAAAATTTATTATCTCTTTGAAAATATGCTACTCCATATTTCATGAATTTTCGTCAATTTAAATCTAGAGTAGTGATAAATAAGATTTTTATTTTATTTTTCTATATTCACTCTTTATTTGGAGCTAAATTTTTGTCTTAGTTTTTCCAATATCCCATACATCAGCTTTGCTTGCAGAATATGGCTATAAAAAATTATTCAGTTATCCAACACACCTGACACTAATCGCTGTAAAATGATGGGCTCTGTGCCAGACTTGTACTCAAACATTCCCATGTAGTCTTCTCTCTCCTTCTTTCGGACAACTGGCAACATGCTGTTTTCTGTTTCTCTCGGAACAATTTGATTCTCTTGGTTGGAATTCTCTGAAAAAACAAAAACAACGTTGATTATATAATACAAACAAAATCAAAATCAATAATTATAGATAAAAATAATATTCAAATTATCCCTTTATCAGATTGAAGTCCATAAACCTATTGTCTTTACAATATATTGCAAAAATGAAATAACTGTAATTAATCCTAAATAAGTCGATTTTTTATCTGACACTGTGAAATGACAACAAAACAAATTACTTTTTTAATTAATATTCACAATCCTTAAATATTTTTACTGTTTGCTAGGCTAGCCTTATTAGGCTCATCTGTTGCATGTAAGTAATTAGAGTATATAGCCGATGATTTAAAAATAATGATATCCAAGCTATGCTATCCTCTGAACTGTGTAAATGATGATTTAGTAACTTTGACTAACGTCGATCAGTATTTTTTAAGGATTGGGACCATTCTTGTCTCTCAATCACTCGTCATAACTCTATAAACTGTATGCAAGCTTACATTGTTGTATAATGAATGTTAAAAGCTTGTAAAATTACCCAAAACAAATTACCAAGGTCAGAGTTGGAGTGCATTTGAGTTTGTATGATTTTAATTTTATTACTACAGGAATTAAAGCTGTCAGTTGTTTATGTATGTAGAACTAATTTATAAATATAATATTTTCATCCAAATTTCTTTTACTGTCTACACATTTCACAAGAGAGAAGTAAATTAATTTATATTTTAGTAAATAAAATCTATATCAGTGTACTTATATTTATATTTAATCATATTTTCTGCTTTCTCTTATGATTTTTTTTTTTCATTTGTCTGAATACCATACAAGAAATTGCATTGCTTATTTCGGATAAACAAATCAAAAAAATAATCTATATTTGTATTTTTCAAAATTATCTAAGCTTTAAATATTAGTGACTAGAGGGCTTTAAACATATATTTTTTTGATTTATGGTCAAGTACCTGTCTTGGGAGAGATTTGAGCGAAGTCATGATATCCTAATTCTTTTAGCTTCTTCATGAGCACAGCCACCTGCACCTTATATCTATCTAAACTAACAGAGAGCTGGTCGTTTTTGTCCTACAAAAAAGAGCATAAAAATAAACATATATATCACAGATAATAGCTACTTAATGCATAAATACCCAGATAAGACATTAATTAATTATTATTGATAACAATAATATGTAGTTACTATTTATGCACAGTGACTTATTAAGTATTAATTTTAATATATTTATTACGCACAAACAACAGTAGAATAAGAAGAATATAGATAAATATCCTGTGAAATTATTTCAATTGCATCGAGTATAGCAGTGAAATTACGAAAACCCAGTAAAACTGTGTATTGAGTTTTGAAAACAGATGCTCGTGTTGAACATGGTTTAACTTTATAAGGAATGGACCAGGCACCATTTCAATGCTGTGAAGACACTTAACATATTTCTTCTTAGGTTTATATTAGCAATTCATGGATTATCTTACCTGTAAGTTAAGGTTTTCAGATGTGAGTCTGGTGACTTCATATTGAATGAACTGTTCCATCTGTGTCTGAGGATCACTGGTAAGGTTTGCAGTGAGCAGTCTGAAAATATTTCATTGATGCAATCATAAGATAAACCTTGTATCCAAATTAGTATTGTGAATGGATATAAAATGTTGATAGTAAACTGTATTGACTCTGTGAATATGAAGAAATTATGTGTGGATTTAGTGAATACAATATGAATGTAAATCATGTATTCTCTACATAACAAAACGTTGATTACATTAAAAACCGTAGATATAATAATAATGGCATTTAATCTATTGCAACACAATTAATACTACAAGATTAATTCTACACATATGACTTACTTTTGTTGTTTATCATTATCTTCTCTTAGTTTTTCAATATCTGCCTTGTAATCAGCCAATGTTTCTTTGAAAAGTTCCTTTTCTGATAACAATTCATCCTCCAATTGCCTAAAAATAAAAAAAGTGGCAACATATTTATATCTTAGGTCAGATATGAAAATATTGATGTCAAAAAAAATTCAACAAAATCATTAAAAACTTAAAAAGTAGCGGTAATAATTATATCAGATTGGATTTTACTCTATTAATTGTTCATGCAACATTATTCAACAGACACTGTATGTAAACAATATATAATATCATATTTCATTATCTTAAAAATTAAGTTTTCAAATATTTCAAGAAATCCAGCATATTATGATTGTTGCATTTACAAGAACTTTATTCAGAATAAAATTCAGAAACTATAAAGTCAGAAAAATTTATCCAAAACAAAAACAGAATAAATATGATCTCCATGTATCCACAGTGTTCGATATAAGAATAATAGTTTATGTACCTGGTGATTTTTTTCTGGGCTTCAAAAGCTTGTACAAGTTCACCATCCTCATTAATGTTATCTACTTCGGATCCATAGCTGGAAGTGGCCAATGACTTCAGATTGACAGTCTGGAAAATTCGACAAACAGCTCATTGTATTTGCTCACTAAAATTACTATTTGCAACACATTTATACTATTGAATTATTGGCTTAAAATATACCACCACATATATGCACAACATGAGCAAAGTATCAATACTCTATTTCCTCTTTCTGAATTCCTATCTTTTATGATCCCTTCATTGTAATGAATTGGAGAAATTCAACAAAACTTTAATATTTAAAATGTATTTAAGGCCCATTTCACCATTCAATATTCACATGAAATGGATTAGATTAAGTTAATATAAAGGTATGTTTATTCTTTTACTTATAAACATAAACATTGGTCTTTTCATCCAATTTTTACATGTCAATAGCATTAAAATAAAGTAAATCTAAAAGTTATAACAAATGATAACAAAAATATATTTTGATACATTTACATTATTTATACAGAAATAGATTGTGGATAAGCAAAATAATAAATAAGAGTCAGCTAATCTGTCATATTAGATAACTAACTAGACATATTGTATCTAAAATTAATATTAAATTATGAAATATGTAATAAACTATTAATGAATAAAATAATCCAAGATTTGAGGTTTAGTTATCGTGTTTGGGTTGAATTGGATGAAAAATGGAATAGTCACATGCTCTAATTCAAAACATACAATAAATACATCAATTGAAAAAACAAATTAAGAAATAACAATACTGCTGTAAAAAATAAACTGAAACTCTATGTTTGCTGGTTCATAAAACTTATTCAATTTCATTTTGATCACATTTTCCGTCTTTGATAGTTAGTTGAAAAATCAACACATATTGGGTTGTTGACAATTTTTATGGATGCAGAGCTGTGTATTAAATATTTGATAAAGATGATTTACATAAATGACTAAAAATACATAGAGTAAAGCGAAATTAATTTTTATAAAACTGCATAATATTCATTGTAAGCCATGCTAAAAAATAATAAAATTTATGTATTTAGTTTTACGCATATTGGACTTACAACATTCTTGAGAGCCTGGAACCAGGGCTTCTGTTAAAGGGGGAAAATATAAAACGAGAAATAGTTTTAGAATACTGTATTATAAATACATATCTGTATAGCATTATAAGATTTATGATATTTATTAAATAATGTATGATATACATATTGAGTTAAACAATAACTTCTTCGTGTAAATTGTGATACACTTTCAATGATTTTGTGTATTTATTGAAAACATATCATTCAGAGAAATAAGATTAATATGCTGAAATGTTTTTAATTCAGGACACACTAGAATTTTTACTGATCAGATTTTGGATATATCTACTTGTAAAATAACATCTCATATATTTTAAATTAAAAGGATCCAAAAGTGAATTAAAATTATTACACTTGTAAATATTTGAGAAGAGCAATCAATGGCAGTACAAGCTAAATTTTCTTAATCTTTACGGAGTCAAAGATTATTTTGAACTACAAATTTCAAATTATATATCAGCAATAAATTTGAGTTATGGATGCAGCGTGGTAACAAAGCGTGAAACGTTTTGAAGTATATAGATGTGTTCGTACCTGATTGGCCAAGACACTTCTGAGTTGAATGCATTCCTCACGACGCCTAGAGAGCTCCTCTTGTTGTGCAGCAAATTGTTCTGAAACAGAAATATGTTTGAAAAATGCTACCAAGAATAAATAGTGTACTTTAATGGAATACTGGAAGACTTCAGGAACATAATTGTTGAGTTCTGAGAGAGCAAACTATAGAATACCAATCATTGTTGACGAGGGTACATTAAATGGAAATTGACACAGAGCGGTTAATACATTGGAAAAACATAATTCTATGCCTACCAATTACAACATATTACTTCAATAGAAAACCGGAATAAACTTTGTTATTAAACAACTTCATTTATTGTTTAAAAAACAATATGTTAGATTGGTCTTTGGCATTTGCTATGTTCATAGGATAATATTTTGTTTTGCTCGTATGTCTCTCCATGGTCTTAAAATAGAATAATACTCACAAATATAGTGATAATTATATTTTAATAGCGTTTTATAGTAATACCAGCTAGTTCCCTGGAGCTAACATCAGCCCCATCAGCCCGTGCTACGCTAGCCCTGAGACGGGAAAGGTCATTGGTGAGTCGAGTGCACTCGATTTCCAAGTCATTGATAAGGTGCTGATCTTCAGCTGAATGAGCTTGTGGCTGTGCATTGCGAGCTGACTCAAGCCTCTCCACTCGTCTTGCTAGTCTCGCTCGTTCTTCTTCTGCCCTTTTTGCTCTCCTCTGGAGACGTATTATCAAGCCCGCATCCTGAAGAAAAGGATATGTCAATTACACACTACTGACTCAACAAGTTGTAAGAAAAGAATAGCAAAATGACATGAATTTACCGATTGGTCAGTGCCAGACTCGACAGGTGTGACATTCTTCTGCCAGTCAATGGTCTCAAGGCCAACTCGAATTGTGGATGAGGAGGTTGTTGATCTTGTTGAACCATAACCAATATCCTGGAAAACAAGCGTAAGGAAATCTATCAACAATAAGTTTAGATTAGATGAATGTTAACTTTTTATATTGCAGGTACTTCTTAACATATCCCTAGACATGCATTTTTAATATTTTGCGATGGATGTTAAAATTCGGAATAGATGCTAATATATGCTAAATTGCAAATTGACGCTAACATACAACATTTTTAACGCTAAAATGATAAAACAAAACGTTTATATTGATAAAAATAGATTCTAAAAATACATGTTTACATATGACTATTTTTCCAAGAAAGTCTTAAATTTATAACTATCAGTAATACTCACTTCTTCCGCAGCATTTTCAGGTTGCGATGCAGTGCTAGCATTGGACAAGGATCTCTGGTGTCCGCGGAGACTTCTTCTTCTGCGAATCATGAAAAAAATAGATTTTATAAACTATTCAATCACAGAAAATTTTGATTTCAGATACAAATTATGGAATTATAGTATTAGCAGTTTAAGAATTATTGTAATTATGGGTTTTTTTTTTTTCATATTTGAATTATATGTTTAGATGAATCAAGTTCTACTTGCCCTTGCATTTCTTCTACCCTGGCCTGCAACTGATACTGTTCTGTAAGCAATCTCTGATAAGCAGTCTTTTCTAAATCCAACTCGGAGAGAAGTTCTCTTTTCTCTAGTTCATATTGTTCTTTCATTTTCTTTGCAGAATCTGAAATGGAAAATTATTATACAACCATACTCAATGAATATTGATATTGATAATGGTAATTAATTAAATACCCAACCTTTCTGACTAACTATGTTGGTTTCCTTGAGGCTTGTCAGCTCCTTGGCCATTTTACTACTTTCATATTCCCAAATCTGTTTCTGTTTGGTGTACTCATCATTAATTTTATTCCTTTCTTCAACTAGTTCAATACAGTTATCCCTCTCTTGCGTGAGGTGTTGATCCAGTGTAGTAATCTTTGCTTCTCTATCTTTAAGGGCTAGCTTCAGCTCCTTCAGTTCGGCTTCCAAGCCCTTCATCGGCTCCAATTTAACTCTGCAAGTAAGAAGTAAGGACTCACATTCCTACATTTCAAATAATATGCAACAATCCAATTAAAAATTGTTTTAATTTGATGCATCGCATGTTTTATATTAAGAAAAGTAATATACACCCCATTATCAGATTAATCACTTACAATAACTCTTTTTTGCATCAACTTGGCCTAACAGAAGTTTCCACCTGCTGTTGGCAAATATGGGGTAGATATTGGTTACATCCTGAGAGTCTCATCATAAATCATCCAAGGTAGAACACCGTCAAATTATATAAAAGTTTGCCACTATTAGAGTAATAAAATTTTGGCAGCCTGTACTGGCAAAAAATATGCTCTCATTAATGTTTTAACAAACAGTAAAAAGGAACTGGTAGCTTACTTGAGGTCTGCGACTTCATTGACCAGATGTGCGATCTGCTTATTATCAACCTGAAGGTCTCCTAACTTCTGCTGCAGACTGATGATTTTGTTTTCCAACCCGCGGTTTAGTTGCTTCACATGTTCCACACTGCGTGCTTCCACCCGTAGTTTTCTGTATTGCCGACGTGCCAGGAATCGACGTACCTGAAATTAAAATATAAAAAATTAATTATTTCACCCTGATTATAAATCATTCTAAATTATTTTTGATATATTGTACAATAAACTTCTGGATGAGTATATACTTTCCAATACCACATTGAGGACCTAAAATTACATGTATTGATATACAATTAAATTGATGAAAAATAAACTCACTCCAGATTGACAGATAACAACTTGATGCATCATCTTAGCATACCGCTTTCTTGCAAGCCATCCTCTCACTTGTTTCTGAATCTTTGTGGCCTGGGAAAAAACAATTAAATTGTAAATTATAAAATTTGATTTGCTCTTGTCTTAACAATCGAAGAAATTTTGAAATATATATTGTGTAAGTGATTTATTTTTCAATGAGACATAATACTGAAAAATCATATGATATCTATTGTGCGAAATAAGCAATGATCAAATAGAAAAGAAAATACATCTTTACTTGTTTTAGTGTCAAACATAAAGATATTTTTCACTTTAAGTGTAGAAAAATTATCAAATTAGTGAAGAATGATGGTAAAAATATCTATAACAATTAGTTATCTAAAATTATTAAATCAAATATAATATAAGCACAATATTTAATAAATGTTACAGGTGCCAAAATAATGAGTGAAGGAATTCAGGGTCACCCTAGTTTTTTTTCAATACCTCTCTCTATGTGAAATATGAATTGAATGGCGACACTTACGGATGCATTATACTTGAGCTGCATGAATCGTCTCCTAGCCAAATAGCCTCGCGCATACCGCTGGAGACCGAGAGTTGTCGATCGAATCCTGGTATAGCGGCGCATAGCTAGCCAACCGCGGATACGCTTCTGCAAGATGGTGGCTGCACGCTTTCTTCGTAATTCTTGAGCCAGTCTGTTGACAAAGCATACCTATTTAATCTATCATTTATATCTTTTAAAAGTATTTATCTAATTTAATCTATTCGACAACAATTTGAGTCATCAAACACTAACGTACTCAAGTTTGTTTATCATTCATTAAAATGTAGATAAAAAAAAAGGAAGAGAAATATTAACCTTCTCCCCAAGAATCCACGTCCATATCTCTGTAGGCCAGCAATGGCAGTTTTTATTTTGAGATATTTTTTTCGGCAGACGAACGCACGCAGTTGACTCTGCATTATAATGCAACATCTACGCAACCGTTCCGCTCGTAGTTTTTCTAGATACGCCACCTTAAATACATTTTAATAAAAGAAATTAGTTTATCAATCCCATGTTATCTAATGTGGTATTTATATCATTATTATCAAAGCTTGGGAAGGCTTTCTCAAGCAAACTCATTTAGTCTGTTTTATATCGTGCCCTTTTGTATCAATTACTGATACCGCGCACTTGTAGATTCCCTTCCATATATCAAACCACAGTCAACTAACACAATTTTTTCAAGCTCGAAGATGGTCAGCATCTCAAAAAGAGCTGTAGGTATATTTCTTGTAAGCAATATATCTATTCCAGCAATATATATATCAGTCCATTGGTGAAACAGAAAATTGATACATTTTGTAAAAAGTAAAATAGGTATTTTCTATGATATGACAGATTCTTTAGAATTTTGATATTAATATAAGCAAAAATATCTTCACCTGTCCAGCTCTAAAGAAGAGTTTGGCTTTGCCGAAGCGGTATTTGTCTTCATCCTTAATGCACTTGTCAATAATTTTAGAACATGTAGCTCTAGAGTCATTTCTGTTTATATCCTTCGAATTGCAAAGCACTCGGTATCTAAAATAAGCAACAATATTTACGTTATAAGTTGTATAATCTATAATGCGTAAAATAAATAAAAATCAAATTAACAAACTTTCAATAGTGATAAAGACACTGTTATTTAAAATGACCCATCGTTAGCCAATCTGAATTAACAACAGTCATTTGGATCTACAATCTGGGCACACATTTTTAATAAATCCGAGATCAATCGTATATAAATATAGTGTTAAATACTGGGTCATACAGGACCTAAATAGGTGACAATAAGCCCAAAATGGTTAATCATCATGGTGATTACCAGCTTTCATCGATCCACCACTAGATAAAAATTGCCCAATTTGATTAACAATTGTATGCTTTGAATTTATCGATTATATTTTAGATTTTAAGCATGTAAAATTTTTTCAACTGTTCCATCTAGTTTGATATAATTATTATATGTAGCCGGTACCAGAATAGAAGTCTATACCTGAGGAAGAAGTCTTGATACAACCATCTGGAAGGAAATCCTGCAGCTGATATTCTGATTGTCTCCAAAACTCCGCATGCCCTAAAATTTTTTTTAAATGTCAACTAAAAATTCGTCATCAGTAGTAGTGTGTATCAGTAACAAAAACATATTTTTAAAACATACCTAATAATTAGCTGTTATCATCTTCTTTCATAATATGTTGGCCTATCTATTATTTATATTACTTCAATAAGCATTTTTCACCACTGATTTACAAAATATTTAGTCACTATGTCCCATAAAAAGTAAAGAAAAGATTACAAAAAAGGATTGTGACATTATAATCACCTCAATTGTTGCACAGCTCTGGCAGGGTCATACAGGAAAGCACCCTTATCATCGTTCGGCTTGATACACCGCACATAGTGAGGAGTGGTAGCATTGAGAGTGGCCATTAAAGCAGTGAGAGAATTTCTGAATTGCGCACCTACACTCTGACGGTTTTGCTTTGATGTAGCACTTGGAGCCTATATCAAAAATGCATAAAATTATAAACAATCCAGTTTCAAATCAGATTCTAAATGAAAACAAAGATATAGAACCAGATAGAAGTAATTAGAACATTAACTGAATATTTTAGACTAACAATAACTATGACTTTTCAATTAATACTTGTGGCTGGTCGAAATATATAAGTAAATCCTAAATCAGCATTTATAATACATATTATTGCCTGTTAGCCATTCATTCAGACATTGGAGTTCTTTGGGGTTCTAAATCCAAATAAACATATACATAAATATGAAAAAACATGTGAATACTTATCCATCAATGAAATTCCTACCTACGACTCATAATTCAGAGAGATTCACAAGTTTATGAGCATCTATTTAAGGCCTAATAAACCAATAAGCATGGAGTATCAAATTTTCTATTTTGTAAATATATCATAATATATCTCAAAATAAGTTATTAGTTAAGAGTAAAATAAAGACATTTGAACTGTTCACTGCACTTATCAATCGTGTATCATTCACCTCCTTGATTAATTGTCATTTTTTTTATAAGTAAATAGAGAATAGCTGACCCTTATAACAAACAATGTATCATGAAAAATACTCGCAGATGGTTTGGCAGGTGATATCTTGACTCTGGGCTTAGGTTCGGGTACACCCAGGGTATCAGTGACAGGCTGAGTACCACACAATTGTCGCAGTAGAGATGACGCAGCATGATGCTTCAGAAGCTCCATCTGCTCTTCCAAGACCGTATCTCGATTTTTCTCGAGGAATCCACTTGTCTGATAGAGGACATCATCGGCAAAATGCTTGATTACGAATGCTGCAAAAGTTTGTAGCCATATATTTAGTATATAATTCGAGTACTAATGGTTGAATAGATCTAAATTCTAGACTTACTAGAGGAAACTATAATAATTATAATGGTGTGGAGGATTAAATCCAACACATATCAGTGGTCACAAAATGGGAGTATTTTCTAATATATAGTTTTATACTATTTAAAAATTATAAGTTGTATACATATTGAAATATAAGGAAATAGGCGACAAAATCACTGAAGTTTATAACAGTACAGATGGATCGGATTTGGAGACAATAGTATTAGATTAAGAGAATTATAAACACCCAATGATATGGTTTCAAAGACATTTTGTTGAAGAATGTCAAAGTGCAGAGCTCCTTTTTGAAGAATATGTCTAATTTGATGGTTTTTTAAAAATAAATGTATGCAATGTAAAAAAAATCAATATTATAAATACAAATAAAAAGAAAATAGCATTCATGTTACCATTGGTTTCAAACCGGGGTTTGATGAAATGAGCAGATTTTCGACATCGTTCATGCATTTTGGCCGCCCATGATGCATCGGAGCCTTGCGGCATACGACACTCCTCATCTAGAAGGTCCAGCACCCCCAGTCGTGCCTCAATCAGATCTATGCACGGCTGGTTATCCGAGAAATGAATCATTGTCCAAGTTATTTCTTCCTGTAGAGGACGATTTTGTTAGTAAAAAAACATCATTGAGGCTTTTGGTTTACAATTTTAACAATCTTAAAAATGGTCTAAAAAAGTGTGCGTTTGCTTTAGATAAATAAATACAAATGCAAGTAATAGAATATATTAAATATAAACAGTGTTTAAAGAGGTAAAAGTGATAAAATAAAATTAATAATACTGAAGTGGAGATACACTGACCCGAAGATATTCTTCTTGCTCCAATTTGAAGACATGTGAGTTGAACTGTTGTTGAAGTTTTTCATTGGCATAGTTGATGCAGAACTGTTCAAATGAATTGGTCTCAAATGTTTCGAAGCCATAGATATCCAATACGCCTAAGGAAACGAAAAAATCATTTTTCAACTCTACCTCATAAAAATATAATTAAATTACCTCTTATTTGCAAAGGTCCAAGATTTCGAAATACATTGTTTAATTTTTTTTAAAAACTATTTTATCATTTAAAATATCTAAACCAATCAAAGGAATATGGAAATATATAGAAGAAATTCGTTTTATTAATTTTTGGTTACCGATAAAATGCGCAGTGGGCTGAGTACATCTCAAAGCTCTGTTGGCCCCCGTGACGAGCCAGGAGAAGAGTTCAGAATAAAGCCTTTTAGCAAGAGCATCTCGGGCTGCCTGAGCATGGGCATGACGCATTGGCGACTCAATGGTCTCACTCCTCGATACAATGCGGCGATGGGTAAGGCGGTGCACAGTCGCTTCTGCAGGAGATCCAGCCAAATCACAGAATGCCAACAGATGTTTATCTTTAGGCTGCAAATTTTACTCATCATACAATATAACACAAGATGGCAGTTTATGAATCCTATTAATTATAGAAAGATTTGATACACATATTGAACAAACCATACAGAATCTGAATTTCATTATAATAAATTAATTTTATTCACTATTTTTTCAAACATGTTAATAAAGTAAGTGCCAAAGTGTTATTTATTTAATAACAGACTAACGATTATTTTTTGCATTGAAAATGATTTTAATTGGTAAACTAAATTGTGGAGGATTTGAACATTTGGAAATATGCAAAATTTATTCGCCCAGTATGGTATAAAATTATTCAATAGTTATAAAAATGATCTAAAATCTGAATATAACAACATATGCATTTGCAATGCAACGGAATATGAACCAAAGTAAATAAATTTAGAAATACACATTTGAAATAACTATTAAACTACATTTAATTCTGGTGAAAAATTTCTGAATCAATCAGTAGAGTAATAACATGTTGCAGTACTTACATTAATAAAACCAGCATCATCGTCAGTACCACCAGACATTTCGTCACCTTTCACCTCAGTAATGTTAACATTTCCCAGATGTAAAATAGCTGCCCAAATTCTAAACATATCCGCCTGTTCCTGACTCGTGAATCCCAGTGTTGTCAATGCCTGAAATTGATATAATAATAAATATTCATACACAGATCTTTACATCAATTTAATTTTGCCAGATGTTCAATACCGTATAAGTCAAATTACTTAATCACATTATAGTTGGATGTTGTACCTGTTTAGTTTCTGCGAAACCTTTAGTATCATCTACACCATCTATGATAGGATTATCACCCTGGTTTAAAAAATTGAAAGTGTCTTGGTGATCTGTAATCGCAAAAAAAAATTGATTTAAATCAAGAGTTATTCTACATATTTTATACTTATATCACAAAACAAACGGTACGAATAAAATATTGTAACTTTAAGATTTTAATTTAGTTAATAAATAATTATATTTGCCAGTACACAATGTTAGTATACAGTTGCACATTGTTCATAGACATAGAGCCTAATGATACAAAACGGAAAAATCTAGGTTGTAAATAACGTTTCATAATTATAGAAGTTTACAAACTTCAAAAATTACCTATTTGAACATTTCTAAATAGTAATTTGAAGTTATTAGTTTTTTTATTCAAGATAGAGTGAGTGAATAAAATAATAAGACAAAAATGAATAATATTCATACCAAGCTTGAGTTCAGGCATCGTGTTTCTTACTGCACACAGCTGATAGAAGATGTGATAATTTCTCTCGCCGGGCGCTTGAAAAACTACCCTGGATTTCTCCAATAAATAAGTTCTCATAGAGGCACCCACTATGTGGAAGGCTTTGCTGAAGTGGATTTCGATGAATTTGCCAAACCTTGAGCTGTTGTCGTTCCTGGTGGTCTTGGCATTGCCTATAGCCTGAAATGTAACATTTATATTTAAATACACATAATGTCTTATTAAATTGCATGAAGATGAATGAACTGAGAAGAAGAATATTACCTCCATTATAGGACTGGAGGCCAAAACCTTTTTTTCCACTTGCGTTTCAGTAGTGCTTCCACCAACGGTTGCGAAATATCTCATGGCATATTTGGCACTTACTGTCTTGCCAGCTCCAGACTCCCCACTCACTAGAATGAAACAAATGCATCAATTATATTCAGTTTATGCACATGTTACCTGAACAAATTGGCTTCATTCATTCAGTCATTATGTGCTTTAATCTTTTGAGGGATACAGCCCATTGTTTTTACTAATATTTATTACCGAAATTACAAAAATTCTATACAGTCACCAAGCGGTACCTCCAGTT
This sequence comes from Rhyacophila evoluta, assembly GCA_022683975.1. NCBI lineage: Eukaryota > Metazoa > Arthropoda > Insecta > Trichoptera > Rhyacophilidae > Rhyacophila > Rhyacophila evoluta. Next base: position 18,362 of record JAGVSQ010000645.1, on the reverse strand, counting down.
ATTACTGTAAATTTCCTCACATCTATTTCATAACTCTATTGAGTAAACCTAAGGATAATTTGAAAGAGAAACAGTATTATACTACATTATCGGACAATCTTGTTCTGAAGTCTCTTTTGCATGTAGTCAAGCTGGACCCTAATGTACAACAGTATGTTAATTTTTCAATAAGATATCATATGGTAAGTTTTGTCTTTATTCCCACTAACATTCAAAACTAAACATACAATTTACCGGAATTTTCTTTTGGCGCCTCAATTTATGCGTATTATAAAAGGCAAATGGTAAGTGACCCAACAGAGCACTTTCGTATTTTAAAAAGAAAGAAATAGACTAATATTTCACAAAGTAAGTTTCTAAACTGATTCTGAGAATATGGAAGAATTATATCAATTACCAATAAGATCATCGACAATATTATGAATAGAAGAAACAAAATTATAGTTATTACCTATGATACTCTGATCTCTCCGCTCTCTTTCCAATTTAGTATAAGCTTCCTCAGCAACAGCAAATATGTGAGGGTCCAGGTCCCCCATGGCCTGTCCTCGATATGCCAGCATGGTGTCTTCGCCTATATAATAACCAAATTAATTAATAATTACAAATTAAATATCATAGAGAATAATACTGATATTCTATAATGTTATTGTCATTTTTATGATGGTATAGAATAGATACTTCATATAGTGTAAATCATTTACAACGAAGCTATTACATAAAACCAATTGAAAATGAAAGCAAATTTTGCACTTTAGAGGTTTTACTTACCATAAATGGGTAGGTCATCGTAAGGGTTAATAGCCACCAAAACGATGCCACAATAAGTATATATAGCATTTAAATCACAGAATCTGAAAACAAAAACATTTATTTTCAATTATATTAAAACATAAGCTATTATAATAATATAAGCTAACATAAGCATATTGATGGCTTTAAGTGCAAGGTTGATAAGTCCACTTTTAGCTGAAAGCGATTTAATAATACCATATTTTGCACCATGCTATATGCATGTTTTCAATTCAAAGAACATTATATGGAAATTAAATGTCCCAAGAAACTTTGACAACTTCATTTGGATCTGAGACCTACAGTGCACAATATAAAACTCTACTATTTTGTATTCAGATCCATCAAAAGTATGTCATTCATAAGAAGCTTTATGGAGAAATCGTTAAGAATTTAATTTTTTTTTTAGACCAAAATAATATCAGTTTGCTATTTGTTTTTGCAGCATATCAATAAAAGCTAATGATGATAATTTTAGTTGCTCCAACATTTAATCAATCATTTAAAAAATATGATTCTCACCATTTTAATAATTTTGGTTGCTTAACCTGCTAAACTTTATTTCTATTAACCTCTTTTCTACTTTTCTTTTCATGTTTTTCATATTTTTATTGATTTAGTGCAGCTGTGTGATAATCAAACAACCACACCACTTATCAATGACTGTTCAAGGGTTAACATAATTATTTAAGAATATAGATAGACAGATAATGGCATTTAAGTAGAATTTTTTCAATATTTGTTTTTATAACATAAAATTAAAGTAACCTTTAATTTAACCAATCTAATATGACACATTAAAATAAATAAAGGCATATTTAAACTAAATACAGTAAATTAAAACCGCTGATTGTTTTTTTTTATATAATTAATATAGTGAAATTGAATCTTTTTCCTGGTCATTGGTTGCAGAAAACAGTTATTAAAACTGACACATTTAAGTCGAGTAAGTCATATCAACTTTAATTATCATGGATAAGGTGGCCACTCAGTATCATGATGTATTTAGTTACTAACTTGCCAACAGTTGGCAACAATGTTAAAAATAAATCATAAGAAATATTTAAGCTTTTTCTTCAATGAGCTTACTATAACCGCCAATAAAGATAAGATTAGTCCAAATATTGTCTGGTTTTATAGGTACCAAAAAAATTAAACAATGTTTTTACAATTGTATTTTCCTTAAACGCCATATTTTTTTACAGAGAATTTCTCAAAGACTGTGCCAAATTTAAATATGACAAACATTCTGATTTTTTTCAATGCAATAATTTGATAATAAATAACTAAAATATATACTGAATAATGTAAATTCAAGAATTTGAAACTAATAATTGCCATTGAGTATCACTAGAAACATTGTAGACCAAGATTATAGTTTGAATTGGTAGAGTAAAATAATTATGCATATTTTTTTCCTATCGATATACACATACTTATAACATGTTGCCTTTCTTTCCCCTATCCTTGTGCAGGGATAAAAAATCTGTTATATCACTTCAGACAACATGCAATATCCATATACTCTATTCGTAAGTAGATAAATTGTCATAAAATACAATTACGCAAGAATAATAATATTATCAACTTTATTTAAAGTAATAGTTTGAATAGTGGCATAGATAGAAAGAAATAAAAAAGAAAAAATAAATAAAAAGGCTACATCTCAATTGTATTGTAATGTTAAATAATTTTGTGTTTCAAAATTTTAAAATAAAAAAATCAATATTTGTTTATCATTAAATAATAAATTTTGCAGTGGGGTATTAAATTACTTAGTAGTGTTTATTCAAGTGTTTTAACACATTCAGTGCCAGCAGCCATTATTACTAACATTATTTTTTAAATATTTATGTATGATCAAAGATAACTTGAAAATTGAGCATATCTTATCTATCATTGCTTTTGAGGACATTATCAATTGTGGAAGTACTTAGAGTAAGGGTAGAGATTATCAGTTATATTTGTGGCCTGAATCCAAAAAATATTTAATTAACAATGTGCACATTATTTCATTTTATAATATTGAGTAGAGTCTACTAAACCTACCAGTTGGATACAATATTAACCCAGGTAAAAATAAATAATATAGTAGAATTCTCCATTTACGAAGATATGAAAACACTTCGGAGCTTTAAATGATTATAGCCCGTGAAAAACAATTTATATTAACTTTTTCCTGTCAGTTCATACAAATTCTGCAAATGGTTTTTAATATTACAAAATTGTCATAGTTTCGATAGTAATCGTTGATATTTTTGTTTATCAGTAATACTTAACTGTCTACTCCGATATCGCCTGTGCCTCAATGTTGACTCAATGCATACAATAATTATTCTTTACTTATATAATCGATAAAGACATTAAACAACTATATCATGAAAATGGACAACAGACTGAACTACTTTCTCACAAATAAAATTAATAGTGGTATAAAATTAAATTGATCACTTAGTGTGGTTCTGAATATGATAAATGCTCAACTGTGTGTGAAATATTCTACATTTTTATGATAAACAGCAACACATGAAATGAGTTATGCATTTGAAAAATATTTCATGATGTAATTAATGAGAAATTACACCCAGTGTTTTTTATTACCACATTGATAAAAAATGTGCCAATGGCAAATTTTTCTGGCCACCTTAAAATGGCTGAAACAATATGCCTTTAAAACTTAGGTTGTGGATAAATATTCCGGACCAAATAAAATCACATGCTTATATCGATATTTGGATCTAGAACATGATCTCAAAATGATTCAGAGTATCATTAACAAATAATCCTTGTATAATACATAAATTGTCATAATAATTTTGAAGTCAATATTTTCTTTACACATCTTATGACAGAAGACAATTAAATAGTTTTTTTTTTATTTCAAAAAGAGACCAAATAATGAATTCATTATTAGAAATGATGAGAGTATTTTTTTTGTTACAATCAGTGGTATTCCCACATCAAATTAAATTTGAATGACATATATAATTTGCATAAAATTGTTCGTGATAGTCCTACTGTGATCTACTAAGCCATACAAATTTATGCAATACTTTTACAAATAACTTGTTTTATATTAATAGGGTAACACTACAAAATTAGTAAAAAATATTATGGCGACTGTTTAATTATGAATATAGGTGATCCATATATGCAGTGCAATGATTCTATGACAGACACTATGATTATTACTACAAATATTTTTTTCAACCATCATATATTGTCTGTTGAAAAATGAATTGCCAAAAATTATCACCCATATAGACACGTGATTATTGTGAGGATAGGAGTAAACCCATTAATTTAAATAATATTTCTTCATTAAAGATGAAACAATATTTTCTTGATGAAAACACTTCATAAGGCGTTGTTCGTATATCAACAACCTACAATAACTAAATGCATCGTTTTAATGTAATATTACCATGGAAAACAACAGTCAGCAACAGCATCCATTCAACATTCAAAATAATTGTAAAACAGAACAATAAGTATTTTTAAAATGACATTACTAAAATTCAAAATGGTGTGAAAATATAATTAATTTCTTTATTCTAGTATTCCCAAAAGTCTAACAGGAAAACTGAACCACAAATAATTTCAGCCAATGATTCTCATCTATGGTATGTACAAGCAACACACACAGTATTATGTTACATAAACAAATGGTGATTGATCTCTGGCGAGCTGTCAGATGGATGGCTTCAGAAGGCAAGTTGGTTGGTGTTAAATTTCACTCAATTTTGAACTCTCTAAACCCAAAGATTATAAAACTTTGTCATACAACATAATTGACGACTGTATTGTAAAAGTAAACTTATTTTTTTCATATTAAAAGAATAGATATTAGAATAACATTAGGTAATCATAATTGTATGGTTTTTTGGCTTCTATTTTGATTCACACCATTATCAAGACAAACACATTAAAAAATATAAGATAACTTATCCTCTTATCAAAAATTGTAGTGCTACTGCATTAAACATTAAAATTTTGATATGGAACCAAATCCACATATTTTGTGTCGAATGAAATTATATTCCAAACCACTATATGTGATTCTGCTTGCATTTAATGGATATGGCAAGTTCCAAATGGATAATATCATATTATAATCTCACAATATTAATATGAATATACCTTGCTATGAAAATACCTTCATTGGAGTTTATTATTATTATTCTTATAATTTTGTATGACATTGAAAAATGAAGGTAAGCAGAATATCAAAAATGCTGATAAAATCAACAGTAGTCCCAAGAATTGTTATATCAACCTGTTTTCAATTGGTAAAATTTGTAGATTACAACTTGTTTTATATATTTTCATAAAAAAGACATATTGCAAAATTTCACATTTGAATTTACAAATCACACTTAAAATAACAATGTGGACACACAAAATAACTATAGACAAATAAACAACTTCCAACTTGAAAATTTTACATTTCTTTTACAAATAATCTATTAATTCTCTCCCTTTATTAACAATAGAGAATAAATATCAAGTGAGGCAATAATTGTGTCACCTGTCATGGTTAAATACTTATAGTAATTGAAGATTAAGAAAAAATAAAACTCCCACGGAGATTACAATCTTTTAAATAAAATTCTCACCTGACTTTAAGGTTATGCAGAACAGCTGGTTCGTGAAGATAAGAAAGCGATGTGAGATCATTCTCTCCAATAAGGATGGAAGGGTTTCTCAAAGGAGGCAAGTCTTTATCAGCCTTGATGGACAGAGTGCGGGAGTCACCTGACTCATCCACTCGGATGACAAGGACACCAGACTTGAAGTCCTCGGTGACTTCCGCACCTTCCCATACTGTTTCGGCATTTGATATCCATATTCGTGCTCCCTGAATAACACACATAATATTATTATAAAGCACTTAGTAATCACACAAGCATTAAATCACAGTGTGTATTCTAAAAGCAATTGAAAGCAGGAGAATTTTTCAGGGAGGAATTTCTTTTTTATTTAATTCTTATTTTAATTTATTTCATTTAGGTTGAATGCTATGCAGTGTACTTTTAATAGAAATGTAAAAATTTTAGTTTTATAAAATTTCGTAACCAATTATTATCGAATGTGCAGCCAATATGTTTTTGTGTACTATGATGATTTCAAATATTGCAACTGCTTGTATATTCTAAATAGACAATCAATAAATATTACAGGACCATTTAAAAATTTAATGCATTCATATCTACATAAAACAAATACTGTAAAAATCAATTTATATCAATAAGCAAATGTATTTAGTACTTATCAATATGATTTATGTTCACCTATAAATATTTTATGTAATATGAATCACTTTTAAATGATGATAAAACAGAACAAATGGAAAAACATGTAATGTGTGTTAGTTAAGTAAATCAGTCTGTTTTAAATGATAAAGTGTTATCAGCAGTGGTAATTTTAATTATTTACAAAATACAATTTCAACTAATTGTTCTTTTGTTTTTAAATAACTATAGTTTTTTTAACATTATGCATTTCAGAATATAATGACAGTTCAATTTGCTTAGAGAGTAATTATTATACTCGTATTTCGACTTTTTCATGAAAATATCGCCATTACAATTTATTTGAAGTTTTAAACACTATTCTGTGGATATGATTTTCAGCTAGAATATACGAAACTGAAAAATCAACATTTAAAGAAATATTTCTTTCTGATGTGATTCTATGGTGCCAAATGCTAATGCCATCAATAAAATAAACAAATAAGTATCATATGAAAAATTCATTTTCTATAATTGACTGATAGCAATTTTTATTTATTTATTTAATATGTTAATAGTTTTACGAACTATTGGTTTAAGTCATAGGATCCCAAAGTAGGTGGTGAAACCTTCTAGGGGAGCATTAGTGGGTTCAGAAGCATTTGGCGCTGGTTCCTTACAGAGAAAATTAATAATTACATTACGCGAGCTAGAATAAAATGAGATAGGTGTAAAATTTTGAGTATTTTTTGTTCAAAATGGGGGCGGTAGGCCAAAAAAGATTGGGAATGTATGGTTAAATCATTCATAACATGACATATTATAATAATACAAAAAAAGCTTACTTTATTTAAAAACATGTATAAACAAAGTAAATATTGTAGAAGTAAATAAAAGTAAAAATAAAACAAGGATTTGAAACAAAAAGAAAGAGAATCTACCGAGAAAATCAGAAAGATCCTATTTTTAAAAATTATACCACAGCATTTATCTGAATTCACCTCACTCAGGTGGAAGATATCGATAACTGAGGCAATTTCGTTAAAAAACATTATTGCTCCCCGTATTTACATGACCACTGGCAGGCTAATTCTGCACTTTGGAATAAAATAAAACTAATTTTCCTGATTTTTCACACACAGACCAATATTAGCCAGAGTGACAAAATTGTCTATTAGACCATGCATTGGTCGAAAAAAATGCATCGCCAAATGTGTCCTCCTTAGTTTTAAAGATCAGTAAGAAATCATGCCTAAGATAAAATCAGTTGGATAGAGCCACAAATAGTGATGATAGTGTGACAATGCATAATTGAGCGTCATTTGAGACTCTAAATAGTTTAATAGAACCCTAGTAGATACTGTATAACAGGATTAAGACCAAAAGGAAAAAATAAACTTTAAAAAGTGGGAGTTATTTCAATATAACACAATGCATTTATATACTTTTTTCATTAAGAATATTTCATTTTAATTTTATGGGTATAGCGGAATTCCTGTACACAAGACAACAAAAACAAATGCCAACATGATATGGGTAATACATTTTGTGAGCACCGTATGGATTTGTTTATTGATGAAAATTTATGAATATAAAATATATGACATAAAACAAAGACACCAAATAGCTAGCTAAATATTAATCAAATCGTCAATTTTATCTTTTTTATAGATAAATTATGACGTCACAAAATAAATCGTGTACAAAAATGTTTTAAAAATATTTAATAATACCTTTGTGTATAGTTCTTTCGTAGTCATTGTGTGAGCAGGTTTAGTCACAATTAAGATAAGAAATTAATAATTGGGTCCATCATTCACAAATAAATAGAAATAGCAAACAATTGATTTTGCTTCGGTTTAGTGTCGTGGGTAGTTAATTATAACTCGCAAAAATTGCACTATTGACAGCTGTCAAACACAAATTAAATACGAACTGCACATCACTGAAACAAAATAAAATACGGAAAACACTCTCAGCTAAATATATTCCATTTTATAATATGTATGTAAAATTGAACGTAGAACTATTGTTTTGATTGGGTGAACGAAAAACTAAATTTTGGCCAACATGCCTCGGCCGAATTATTGCAATGTAGTTTAACGAAAATTGGTGCTGCCACTTGATAGGTGCACTTATCATATTGAAACAAATGTTATTTTATGAATGATTTCAAGAATAACAAAATTATTCATTGAAATTATGTGATATCAGCATTTTTTGTAATATTACTGATTTTTCTCAGATTTTTAATTTATTATAAAAATGTTTTACTGCTTTATTTTCATGGGCAACACCACTTCTACAAGTCACAATCGTGAAAATATCACAATTTTATGGTTGACATCTAGGCTTTGGCCTGGGTTGATAAGTGATTTAAAATGGTAGTGACTAAAGATTTCTACTTGCCTTCAGATGAAGAGTTGACCGTTCCTGAAGTGAATTTAACATCTGCTACTTTGCGTGCCGCTTCTTTCCATCTGGGAAAATACTGTGAAGAGCAAAACGATGTCAGTATCAGTCACCAAAAACAATAATTCTTAATATTATTCTTATAACTAACTTAAATGCTATATTCGTTGGATATGTAGCTTGATATATTGCATGGTTAATTAAGTTTTTCATGGTTGGCTTATTTAAAATTAGAATACTTTTTTAATTCAAGCTTAAATGATTGCATAATACCTCTCATCCGTATTTATCATATAATTTTTGTAGATTAGGTCGATATCAACAACCCAGAACTTAGATTTTATGTATATTAATTACAGATACCACAAATTAAAAATCGCAAGCTTAAAATTTTTACTGACAACATCGTATTCTTATATTTACTTGGTACACCATACTTAACCTAGATTGACAGTTGAATAATTGTAGGTTAAGTATTTTATAGGAAATTCGTTCCATCGAATGCCATTAATGCTAATATATGATTAAAATACTTCCATTTCTATTTGCATCCGGGAGACATAAACAGTGGAAGCATGAAAATCATAAATTATTATTTTGTACTAATCCAGTGCTCCGTAACCTATAAACAGTATAATTAACAACAAGCGTCGAAAATTAAATTAGTCATGAAACTTTTTGCAAATACATGATTAAGTTGGCAACACTCACACACACTTACATGGTTTGACGTTTCAAGTAGTGCATGCGCACAACACAGAGCGTATCATTTTCCAAATGGTGTAAAGAAAGGATAAATAATGAAATACTGGAATGCAGACCAGTAAACGCAGAAATAAAATATTTGAAAAACTATGTATTATTTAATTTATTACTGTTCAATCTTATACTAAAACGGGTACAAATGATAAACAAATAACGATTTTACTGTCAATACAAATAAAAACAAACCATTAAAATAATTGTTGATTGTTGTTTATTAAAATAATCAGAAACCGATCGGTTTATAAAAACAAATTCTCGTATTTTAGGAAGGCAATATTTAGTTTAATACTGGCTCCGGTGTTATTTTGAAAAAAATGAAGTGCTGCATTGACAATTGACAATGAAAATCTAACATAATTTCTGATGCTTGTCATTAATTTTACCCTTTGATCTTCCACGGAACACTGATATATTTTCCAAAATTTCACGGCACACCAGTTATTACGTTCAATTAAATTACATCAACCCTCTGCATAAATATGTGATACTTTAATTTCTTTTCTAATAATATTAATAATTTCGAATTATGA
>JAGVSQ010000644.1:0-36365 GCA_022683975.1 Rhyacophila evoluta | reverse complement strand
CAATGTATTAAACTTATAATTTGTGATATTACAACATGTATTAAGTAAAATAAATTTAAAAAAATAATGATGATTAATCTTTACTTCAAATCTGAAAATTAAATCGCTGGCTTTCTTTGGAATTAAAATGGAATTTTATTTAAATTAAATAACTATTCAAGGATCAAAATAAATCTAATTACAAAAATGAAAAAATATGTTAAGTGTGATTTTACAGCGCCCTGTCACACTCCTGTATTATTGTTTTATATGTATTAATGTAAATAATATGTATTATGTTAATATGTAACAAGTCAGTCCAGTTTTAAAAATCTATAACTCTATTATGTACCATGTGTAATAGTTATTCTATTATGTAGAAGCTTGCAGTAACAATTTAAATATAATGAATTTGTATCGAATAAAAGTAGGCAACATCAAACGTATTGTTTTAATATTGTATATATCTAATAGTCTAGTGGCATTAAAATCGTATTCACACCAATCTGACAAATCTTTGCGAGCAAATAGGACTTAATGAATGGCCAATAATTTAAACGCAACCCATTAAAAACATAAAAACTTCACAACAAAAAGACAAACGCGCTCAATGATTGCTTTATTTCTGAAATACATATATAAACTGATGTAAAGATGATCTGCAGTGTTCTTTTTATTGCTTCTTGGTATTTATTTATTAATCGTTAAAAAATCTACCGGAGCTTTGACCTGCCAAGATTTAAAGCATTACGTTATTCACGAAATGAAATATTAAGACGCAAAGAAACAATTTAACGACAGCTTAATAATTAGTAATTCATTATTTACAATTGACGACAGAATGCATACTTTTTTTCCCGCGTGCGACAAAATGTAAAATAAATAAATACTATACTAAATAATAAATTATCGTTTACAAATGTTGCTGACCAATTGTGTTTCCTCAAGATTAGAAAATAGTTGCGATTGTCAGATTCAATTGAATACATCTCATTTTTAGAACACATTTTATCAAAACATTATAACAAAGCGGTATCGACTATACACAATACATGTATACCATAGAGCAGTCGACAGCGGTTCGACGATAAACTATATGGAATAGGGATTCGATCCATTTTATAATTTATTATAATATATATTTCAATCAAGAATGAAATAAATAATTCAACATCCCGGCTGGCTATTGGCCGGCAACATAACCGGTTTTTGCGTCTAGCGCCTGTGAATAAAGCCGATATACGCCAAACGAAACACACAATAAGATCAAAAACGAAACTACTCGTACGCGTGATCATATTTTATGATGGCGCTGTTGGAGAGCCTGCGCGAGAAACGATTATGTTAATAATATTCTAAATTGCACGAAAAATACACATTCGATGACACATCACGACAGGTCGATGAACTGTTTTTATAATTCATTGTTTATTTATATAATATAAAACGAGTATTCAGACAAGTTTACTTCTACATCACGATTCGAGGATCGCATGAGGCAAAGCTACGGTTGTATCTGCCAAACGGACAAACAATATTTGTAAGCGGTCACTATCTATGACTTTACTGCAACCACAGGAGGCAAGCGGGGATCTTAGAAATTTTAAATTGTGAATACACAATATTTATATCAAATTTTCAAATAAGCGAGCATTGGAGGTTTCTATTTTCAATAATATATTAATGTAGGTGCTATAAGGTAGTGCTCCGCAACCGCTGTGCTGCTAGACGATACTGGGTTTGCCGTGGTGCATTTTTCTAATATCAGAAAAACATGAGAAATGCCGCCGCTACAGCAGCATTTCTTTCATATTTTCTTGTAGTGTGCCGCGAAATTTTAGAAAAACGCCAAGTGTGCCGTGAAAGAAAAAAGGTTATGCAGCACTGTTGTAAGGAACTCTGAAGGTTTTACCAAACTGTGCAGTATATGAAGAAACAGAAAATGCAAAAATATTGTTTCTACAGAATTGTCGTCACATCGAAGGTTTCAACAGCTCTAGGGCGATTTATTAAATAGCACAGATACTAAGTGACTTAATTATTTATTTTCAAGAATCAAAACGCATCTTAATCATAACTAAATAAATATATATATATATACGTGATACTTAAATGTCCAAAAAATAACAATTTAATTTAATATATTGAATAAATTGGAAAGCAAATTCACCGAACAGTACTATACTCGTTACTTCGAACAAACATAAGTATGGCAACAATTGTAAAAGATTATTATTATCTAGATTCTAGACCATTCCCAAATTTTTTTGTGCCACAGACCCCTGAATTATATAACAATAATCTGCAGCCCCTGAAAATTTATTTCTTGTAAGTTGTTTGGCAGTTTTAGTAGTTTAAGAAAAATTAGTCAACTTACTTTGCACAATTATGATTTCTCATATTTTTAGCGCACGCATTTAAACCTTTAGCGGACTACCGGCGTTGTCCAGGTGCCCTCGCATGGACCCCTACGGGTCCGTAGGGACCACTTTGGGCACCACTGTAAGCCAAGCTTAAACTATTTTCTTCATTTTCACAACCCATATGCCCGCGATAAAGAATGTCCTATTTTGATTGGTCTCTTGTAAGTGGCACATTTTTTGTTGTAAATAAATAATATCGACGCATCGTTAACAATATCGTTAGCAAATAAATTTATCTAGTATGACGTTTGCTGGAAGTTTTATGGTATGCCGCATTTTTAAGAATTACGGCTCAAACATTTGTTGCGATTTGTGCGTGAACCATGTGGTAAGGAGGAAACTTTGATACTTTCGTAATTATCGAATAATACTCTCGACTAAATGAAATAAATCGAAAACCTTCAGATAAAACATGAGATCGCACATTCATGTACAAGATAATCTGTATAAAGTTACGCTAGGTTACTTGCTTTGTAAACGCATTAATATTATATTTTACGTTGAAATAAAAATCATTTATTGTGGATAACGATGATTAATGAAATAATTTGTTTACTTAAACACGCATTATATTTTTCGCCTTCAGACGGACTAATAACTGAAAAGTATGAACGAAATATATACACGCTCACTATTACGACTCCTTTCGTTTTAGAAACATTCCTTCTGTTAGAATATCATTATTCTCGTTGACATATCATATAAATACTGCATTTACGTGGCACTTATACGTTGTTTTGACGTTTTTACATTATTATTGTTTTCCATATCTACAAAACGAAAATTCCTTTTTGATATGGAACAAACTAGTACATTTTATTTTTTCCGAATATAATTATCTCTAAGTAATTTACTGAAAATCACTAAGTATTTATATTTATTTATTACAATAACAAATAATTGGTAAATTTTGTAATAATTTAATACTATATTGCAAACTCATCAAAACAAGTAGTTGATAAGAAGAATATATAATATGTTGTAAAAAGTTGTAGTTTAAAAATATTGAAATGAAGACATTCAAGATATAAATGGAAATAAAAACAATTCAATAATATGATGTAATAGTTTCTTGGTTTTAATTGCATTTATGCATATAATTAATTGAATAAAACGTTTTTATTTTGCCGCATAATGTTCATTATCGAGTTTTTTTTTGATTTTAGTGAAATGATTTTGTTCAGAATTAGGTTTTTAGGCAATAGATTGATGATTAAATATTTATATAATATTGAAAGCATTTTATTAAACTAGAACTATAAAATTATGCAGAGTATTCATTTCAATAGAAATATCATTAAAATGATTTTCTCATTTTACATTGGGTTATATAGATAATGTAAGTATGTAGTTTAATTTTGTAAATAGGACGTCACCAAAGAGATGATTTGAAATTTTTATAATAATATAAAACGTTTTTACCAACGTCATTAAAAAAAATATCTGTAGAAACGCTTAATTAGGTTTTCATAATGAAAGTTATATTAAAAAATACTATTTTCTTTGTTGCACCTTTATGTTCTGGTTCTTGACATTTCTTTTGAAATTTGCTGATAAATATGATTTTTTTTTTATCACTTAAACTCCCTCATTGTCCGTGAATTTCTTCTTGAATGGAATCAGAAAAATTTTCAGGGCATTAATAAATACAATTAGGTGTAACGTACTTGAGTACTTCTTTCTTCAAATGTTTTTTTATGTGTGTATGTTCACATGTTCACTGTCTTTTTTTCATTACATCTTAAAGCGGATCAGATCTTTTTTTAGATATATGTTTGAGGTGGGGTTGTATAAACCCACCAGTGACTATCCTACATCAAAATATTTTGTTTTGCATACATTTCTTCTTGATCAACACTAATAATTGTGGTAAAATCATTGAAGTTTAATGTCAATGAGTCGATGAGATGAAATTAATTGGCTTTACACCATTAGTCGGAAAGAATATGCAACAAACCAATTGAAATTATAAACGTATATGAGAATTATTCATATCTTATTGTTCTATATTCGGGTACGGAACAAACCAATGCAATAATTTGATATTTTTTGTGGATATGGAACAAAAAAATCTTAAATTTCTTTATTTCACTTTTTTATTAACTTTTTCCACGGGATTCATAACAGAACACCACTCAACAAGACCCCCAGAACTGTCGCATGTCTAAATTTGGCTGTTTTAAGTTACGAATGCAGTTAAACTACATTTTTCCTCTATCCTAGAATAACACTGATATATCTCTACAAAATTTATTTAGCCAGACATACCCAAAAACTGAGTATTCTTTCAAATGATTTGAGTAAAATGTAGACAAGAATACTCTGATAGTATAGATTAGAAGATAATTTTTTAAATACACCTTTTTCTATAACAGTAAACAATACTTTAACGCCATTACACATTAAGTCAAATTAAATTAATATGAATACAAAAGTATGTTTGTGCTTTGCTGAAAAATGGCAAGTGCAATATATTATAGGTATTAAAGTTTTATAGACAGAAAATATTTAATCAAATTGTTATAGAAATAATAAATACATCGATGCGGCGTTTCATAACTTACAAAAATAATTTAATTTTTATCGTATTCATAAAAATCAACAGAAGAACGGTGTAAAATAGTGAAGCGAGCAGCAAATCGTTTTTGGCAAGCATTGATCAAATCCATTAGTCGTATCGCGTCACTGTCATGGGCCAACGGTTCTGAAACATTGTGAATATCGAGTCTACCACTAATTTAATTTAATAAACGCCGGACTGTTTTTTATAGACGCAACAATATAAAAAACATCTATTCAAAAAAATAATGCCTTAAACTTAAATCATCGGCGATAACTGCGTAGAGTAAAATTACTGGAGTGAGCAATATGCCCACTGTACTTCAAAGCATCCATAGATCGTTATACTAATCAAAATTCCAAATAGGAAGCATTGAATGGTTGGTTACCAGTTATATAAAACATAGTTCGGTTATCGAGGCATAATCCGTCATAATTTGGCGTGTAGAATAATTTATACACATGTTGTCTCAGGTTCGACCCACTATTTTGGAGTGATTAACATCAATTCTTAAAACGTTAATTGCGTGAACTTTATAGTTCGTTTGGATTCTCAGGCATCAATACATACATAAACGCACAAACTGAACTATATACATACTCGTACTTCATCAGCGTAAATATAGCTCACAGTCACCTGTTGTATGTCATTGAAGCATTAATCATTAACATCAACGTAAGACTATTTTCTTTTCGAAATCGTAATCTAAATTTTACACAATAAAAACAAACTTCACACGAGGCGTATATTCTCAGAAACATCTTTACGCCCGTGAATATACACGAGAATCATGAGTTATAGACAACATAATTGTATTGCAAAATAAGACTCTTTCTTCTGCTCAGCGCCAACGAAGTAGTCATTAATAATTTTCCGGTACCAAGATAAATGGAAAATTAGATAATTTACAGCAAATTGACTGTAAAGATCTCGATTACTAAAAAAAATGCAGTTAAGCATTGTTATTGTGATATCTGTAATATGGGTTGTACTTTTCCGTCAGAATCGAATCTGAAACAACAACAGTATCGATAAAGCTATGACTTCTGGGCACAGCACTAAAATTTTAAGAGACGCTGATATTTCACATACGTATAAACTAATGATCGGTGTGACGTCACAACTAATGCAGGAGTAGCGGTTTCCAACCATCAAAAAGCGCTGGCCAAAGAGAAAATATTTTTAATTTAACTCCGTCATACAACAGCGAACGCGAAGCTTACAATGTCTCGAAATCTCTTCTTTTTGCCAATTCTGAATGTTGGATACCGTGTTGCATGTGAGAATCGAATATGATTGAGACACCGAGGATGAGACTCTCTAGGTTATGTACAATGTTTACGAGTATATTTATATAATTACTATCTCATAAAACACTCGATAACTGACAGTCACAGTCTAGTTCGAGCTATTTTATCGATCAATTGAAATACAAAAAGCCTTATTGTGTAAATCTTAATATCTTGCTTAGTCTCATTAAACATTAAATCGCAACCAAAATACTATTTAGACCTCGGGTGCCACTGGTTCGCCATTGAGGATACACATATATCGCGCTTACGGCAGATCGGATCCAGCTGTTTGGAATCTATCCCTTCATGTCAGGCGCAACGAGCAAAAATAATTAATATAACAACTTACACGAAAAATTAATATTAATAATATACATTTCGGAAGTAACTTTGTGTGAAAATCAGATTTAAAATAAATTGACAAAAATTAACCTAGTTGCTTTACCATTTTTAAGTAAATTAAATAGAAAAGAAATTATGTTGACGAAAAACCAAATAATAACATATTTAATTTCTTTTTGCTTGTAGCAAATATTACACATTAATAATTGATTTGACGAATTCCCTTCGACGTCCCCAAGGAAAACTTCAAAAATCAATGATTTGACGTATATATTGTACATACATAAGATTATACACCTTTGTTTTTTATGTGTTCTCTTTTGATATGTTTTTAATATATTTATTATAATTACATTTATATCGTGTTAAATGTATTGAACTTATAATTTGTAATATTACATGTGTAAAACAAATAAAATATATATTTATATATTACGTCAGGCTTTGAAAAATTGGAACTTTCACATAAATCAACGCTAAACAAAAAAATCTTTTTTCATCTTAAACTACGTTATTGCAGGAGTTCAAAGTGGATACGCATCCGTACTACGTCATATACTCATCACTAATTAGATAGGTAAATATTACATTATGCATAATATTATATACAATATTACGTAGTGACTCATCCATAACTTATCCAATAAGCATTCCTGGTTCCACAAAATGGGTGATATGTGAATATTTATCCGAGGTTATTAGTTTGCTTTGAATATATAGTATAGACACCGCTGTTCCTTTTTTGTCTCGGCTGGATACAAGAAATATGAATGCTATGGCAGTAGTATACATAATTATAAATTATAATATTGAAATCGAGTCCGTCAAATGGGAGACCGAAAGACTATTAAAAATAGATCCGTCAGAGACGCCGAAGCGACGGATGGCCAGCTGACGCGCTTTGCCACCACTCGGTCAACATTTAGATTTATTTCTGTAGACGCGGAGGAAACAAACTAATATAAAAATATGAAAAGACGGAACGCATGTGTCAGGTATCGACGAAATTGAACCCCCGAATAGACGTTGGGAAAATCCATAAAATATGAGAATATGCCTGATGTATCCTTTTGTAAGTCCATCTATTAATCGCACATTGATAACGTGCTTTTAAATATGGAATGTTAATTTATTCAACATTACCTACTTGCTAGTAATGTTTCATAGCTTGCTAAATCGTATTAATGTGGAGTGGATATTAAATTATAAAAAAATCAAGTTACTTACTCATTTACTAAACTCTTAATAATGATCAGATCTACCTACCCGATTTAGCGTACAATGCGTACTCAACCTGTTCAATAAAGTAATAATCATGTAATTAGTGATTTTAATCATTTAATGGGTACACATTTACACTGACAAATCATTTGAAAAAAAAATTATGGTACCTATTTCATTTTTTTTAAAGATTATTAATCATTAAAAATATGTACTACATACAGCCTCTTATTATTTTCAACTTTTACTCAATTCAATTTAGTACATAAATTTTAAAGTTGAGGAATTACTGATTTATGTTAGTAAATTTTAAATAAAATTAATGCTCACGCTTCCAAAATAATAAACTTTAAAAATGCTCACTCGTTGTAAGTTACGTATATTGTTTTCAAGTTGTTCCAATAGAAAACGAATAGCATACTATCAAATAGCAAGGTAACTTATAAACGGCAACGTGGCTTTTTAAATGACTGGACAACCAATTAATTTAATTTTCGACACACTTCTATCCGTCAAGTCTTCTTCCAAGAGCGTCGCGACGCTTCTACGTCAAACGATAAATTTAATAGTACACACCGGGAGCGCTGTATGTAAAATAGCAGCAATATGCGATGGAAACGTCATTTTATTGGCTTGTAGAAAAGCTAAATATAAAAATAATCAGCAACTAAGGTCGTTAGTAATGCGGTGGATATTTTCTACTTACATGCTTCTGTACACCAAAAAGTCTCACCTAGTAATATAAGCCGGCATATATCTTTGAACCTAAAAGACCAACCATTGGCAAAAATATCATGGTACGCAAAACGACGAATCTATTATACTCCGAGACAGTGTTTAAATTTTGAATACACAATAATTGAAGTTCCTTAACCAATCCTTAATAATGCGCATTCACAACTGTATGCTTCCATAAAATGTTGCGTCACATTTAGACAGTTAGGCTCAAAATTAATATGTATCACAATCTAAATGAAATTTAAAAAAGAACCGATAGTTTATTCAATAAAAACGTTTTTAAACAAAAGAAACACAATTATTCATCGACATATTTTTAAACATCATATATATACTTCGTCGATTCGAATTGAATATTTTCTAACGCTTATTATGTCCTAGGTACCACTATCAAGCCCTTTTTATGGACTCATACGTTTGGTAGTGACTGGTTACGTATATTTTATAGAGGACGTTTGCATTCACATCCCTCAAAACATTAATGCTGGCTTTTCAATGCCATAATGGAATCGATACTTTTATTAACGATTTTATTCGCTCAGAATTTAATCAACCTCAATAAAAGCTTTTAGAAGAGGAGGTACGGTTCATATTATCATTAGGTAGAACAATAGCTAGATTCACAAACTCGATTGCGCGTTTCTAACATGGGTCAGTTTAATCCCGTCCTTCCCACTTAAGTTTGTTAATTTTGTCTACATGTCGAACTAGGATACACTCAGTCATCACATAAACAACGATCAATAATTGTAAGCGGTCGAGGGCTCAATCAAATCATATATTGGTACATACTTCTCTCTGACCTTATGAATAAGGCAGCTTAACTTTATTAATGATATGGTGCAGAATAAACTTTGAATCTGACCCAGAATTCGGTCAATAATACAGCTTACAATCTAATAATACTAAATTTTAACCTGATAACAAACTTAACAATAAAATATTTATACTATACATATTGATAGTAAATCTACTGTGTGCGAGTTTAAATTACAATTAAAGACACTTTACTAACGCTTAATCGGTTTTCAAAAGTCAACGCCACTAATTTCCTATATTTTTAGGATTAGTTCCGGTTTCGATATGATTTGTGTCACGAGTGACATTACTTGTTTAGTCAGGTACCGCAGAAATAAAACATCTTAGGTGTTAGGACAAGCAGCGACAGGTGGTTTTGCGCATTTTTGGTGTACCAACATAGCGTGCATACACAGACGACAGTTTTGTTAGAAATAGATCACGGACAGGTGAGGTGCAAAACTGGACTATCTATGCGAATGAACTGGGCAACCGAATAAATCCCAGACATCAGCTGATCGCCACGATTTGAATGGCGACCCTATGTGCGTCCAAGCATCTTTATGGATAAATATACAGTAAATCTTACCTGCATGTATAAAAATGTATCGAAACTTAATAAAAACATCTCAAGATACTTTGAACATAAACTATTGAATATATATGAACATCTGATTCAAACTCAAAAATATTTGTAATGTCTAAATAATAATGTTAACTAAATACCAAGAGACAAATACATTCAACCTATCTGTGTTATCTCATTCGATGCTGATGATGATCGCCAGTTATAAAATTAGTAACTATAAAACATATCGATGGGGGTAAATTCTATTGATGTAGTTGAATTTCATGTAGGTATAGTATATTTTTAAAAATAGTAAATTTACACGTACAACGCTTTTTGAGTCGAAGATCGCAACGCAACAGCCGCGGCGACGGAAGAATTTAAAATATGTAGTCGTGTTTTTTCAGCCAAGACGTTCATTCGCATGATCCGGGTTAGTGTATATAATATCGAGAAATTAAATGTGCTGGACTTCACCAAGCCACAATAATATGAATGGGAAAGGCGATGGTAAAAAAAAAACATAGTTTATCTAAAAATTCGCACATCGAAGTCGCCATATTTTGGCTCCGAGTACTTTTTCTAAGGCCTTCTTTATCAATCTGACGATCTGACGACATGGAACGGCTCCAAAATCGATATGGCATGCACTCGCATTCGTCGAGCAGTTTTATAAAACTATCTGCCCTATTTCTTACGTTTAGAATTAGAATCATATAACAAACTAAATACACTTCAAACAAATGTAGGCAATTCCTTCCTTGTTGCTAGACTTGGGATGGCGTACAATTATAAAAGCAAATTCTTGGATATGTCTTAGACGCGATAAGAGTCGACTTGAGCACGTTACATCGACAGAGTAATAATCATCACCACAATCACATATTAATCTCGTCTTCCTAAAAGTGAAGCTTAGAATTGCTTATCCAAGTGTGTTATTAAATCTCGTTATACACTGCTATATAAAGCAAATGTATTTCTTCATAATCAAATGGATTACGCGCAACAAGTTACTCGGTATTGGACAAGTACTATAAATGTAGTACTAAGTCATCCGCCAGCCAAATCTGGGACTGGCTCGCCATCATAAAATGCATAAAATCTATATAAATCCATTCTAATAACAAAATCAAACATGATGCGACAGTGAACAATAAACTTCTGAAAAATCTATGAGTAAAATGTGTCTTATTTTATTATCATAGTTAAATATTTCCTTTCGATATACGTAAGAGCCCAAAAAAATATAAAACGTATACTTATACATCGTATATTCAATTAAATATTATACATAAAATGACACATGTTGATATAATACTAGAGTTTAGAATAGAAAGACACGATACTATGAAGTTTTAAAATTACTATAAGATTACTGGACAATGCTCTGGAGAATCCTTCGCGTATTCTAGTTATTATAGCTTCCGGCACGGACTTGTTTAAATGCGATATCAAACATAAGCAAAAATGCGCATTTTTCTCACGAAAATTCTCTCGAAGTGTTTTTTCTTTCGATCGATTAACGATCACAACTATTACGATCCTAAAAATGAAATATTTTGCTATATTGAGTGCAGGCGTTGATTGAAATCGATTAGACATCACCACTTACTACTTAACGCAAGATGATCAGATCAGAGAGCAAATGAAATAAAATTATTGTATATTGATATCGAATTGTTATAAAATTTAGTAACTATAACTATTATTTCATATTTTTGTACGTATCAATGTAAATTTTTACATTATTTTGATAATGCTGAATGATTCACTCCAACTATGTTCTGGCAATTAATAGATATTACATCTAGGCGCTGTGGCTCAAAGATAATAAATAATACTTATTAACCGCTAGACGTTCACCTTAAGTACCATAATGTAGATATTGTATTGTTATGAATTCATATTTTCAGCTAACGTATGAGTGCATATTAACCGAACGATGCACTCCGTATTGAAAAGCAATGTTCAACAAAACTGAAACACTTGGAAGACCACCAAATGCAACGTAAAAATCGTATACCCTCTGCAGCTGTCGAATTATAAATTTTCGTGCGACTCACTCATATGCGTGCACAGATTTGCTTACTTCGTACTATAAACTGTATTATTGTAGTTACACTTCATAGAAATACGTACATATATGTGGGTATTTCTCGACCAATCGCAAATATATACACACTTTAACGTTAGCATTTGTATGCTATGCTTAAATAAATTATTTAACATTTTAAGCTTTACTTAGAATCAAATCCTTGCAGGTTTTCTCAAAACTTGTAACATATAACTGTTACGGGTGGCTTTTTAAAAAGTATGCTCGGATTAATATGTATATTACACCAGCATGCATCACCTACAATGCTTATCCCATATGTACTTGAGTGTTGATTAATTTTTAACCACTATGAAAATAATGAAAAATTTAAATAGACAGCAGCAGGGTATACAGTATTGTTTTTACGATATAAAGAAAACGCGCCAGTCTCCGGCTATACTGCCTACTGGCTATGCTATTATACATCAAACCCTGCATCTCGGTGTCCTTGAGCGCAGTGCTCGACCATCATAGAGTCGATGACCTTGCCCTCAACCAGAAAGCACTTTGTCGTCGTTTGCGGAACCCATTTCGCAATATTATACTCTCAGAAAATAAGCGTCTTGGACAAAATAAATGCATATATATATAAGGCACTTACCATCTGTGTGAATGAAATATAATCGTTCGCATAAATATTAACTTGGAACCATACGTTGGATATCGAAATTTGCGGAGACAAGGCAGTTATATAATATAACTGATATTAATTAATAGGGCGATCCAAGCACTGAGGCCCGTTTTGCGCATGGTTGGGGTATTTTCAGATGTTACACTAGTAAAGACTCTTTATAATCATAAATACGAAGCAGATTAGAAAGTTGGTCGGTTGTATGGGCTCCGTATCAGGTGAAATACGACCTTATGGTTTAGACGGTTCAGAAGAAATTTCTGAGAAAAATTGGGTGTATCAATACTATCTGTGGTGGCTTTATCCAACCAATTTTCTAGTAGACAAGCTTTCTCTTCGATGCCAAGTCTGCTCCGAAAGTGAAGCATATGGATCAACGCAGTGAGAAGATGTTCGCACCGAAGGTGGAGTATATGGATCTTCGCAACGTGAAGTCATGTCTTAACAGATTATTTTTCACGACAGTTGATTGTCTAACAATTGCTCAACGCAATAGGCATCCAGTCCCGTAGTTTCAAAATGTTGACAGGTGTGGGAATCGAGCCCGTGTTCCTGGATGCGAGGCGTGCCCCCTAGCCTTTCGGAGACGCCAAGCTTTCGAACCGTAGAATCGAACTAATGAAAAATATGTATTTGGACTCGCGTTTTTTAGACGTATGGGTGGTCTAATAGAGAATTCTGCTATTCTAGATAATATAGGTATGTGTGTCCCAGACTACCTGAAGGATATCCCATGTGTTTTTATTCCAAAGTTTAGAGTTAACCAGCCAGTAGTGTTACTAATAGGGAGGGCAATGGATCCGTTTAACGAAATTGCCTCGGTAATTGATATCTTTCACCTGAGTGCATGTTAATATAGATCGATGTTGTTTCAAAAATTTCTGCAAAATGCTTTTATTTATCGTTAATTTTAAAAATATTGTAAGTCTTACAACACAATACATTTATACTTTTGTACTAGGTGAATATGTTTTGAATTAGCAATATTGTCAGCATGCAAAATAGTCGGAAAAAAGGAATTATTATAACTAGAGGGTAACGTTTCCCTAACATTTTTTGTTCCTGGGAAAGCGAGAGTGGATGAGCAAAAGAAAAACAAAATAATATTCAATACGTTACATTAAGCAAGCAAAATAAAAAGTGAAATAGCCTATCTTTCTACGTTTTCATGTGAATTCGATTTAAAAAATCCCCGGAAAATTCACACGGGAATTCTCGTATAACCCACTAATTATTACGCTTAAAAATTAACCAATAAGATTATGTGTACAGGTCATATTTTCTCATTTTCTTTAATACTTTTACAGAGTTAATTATGTACTATTAAAACTCCCCCAACTTGCCAGATATCTATCTCACCTACGGTGTGAAAACACAATTAGGAATTAGAAAAATATTCAGATTGGTCATACTAAGCAACTATTTCACTGTTCTCAAAGTGAGCCCATTTCAGGAGAAAGTGTTTACTTCTACCGAAGGCAAAATCGAATTTTCCACTTCAGCGAACAGCTTTTCGTCACGAATCGAAATAATCAACGGACGTATCCGCCTTGCTTCCATGAGGCAAGTAATGCCGCGGTGTACAAAAGAATTTTATAATGGGTTACACTAGCCACTGCTTTGTTTAATTTAAAAATCCGAAACTTCGTTTACTTACCAACGTTAAGTTGTACATTTACATTGTACAGACAAGAAGGTACATTTTGATATGCTGGGGAAAGACCGACGAAAACATTTTATGTATATAATATGTGTGTATTGCTAATCGAATGCAATAAATTCACGAGGTGAAGAAACTGTTTGACTTTTGTGTTTTTTTTTTTAAATATATTTGTTACAACTAATTTACGTCGTAACTATGCATACGTCGAACCTCGGCATGTAAGACGATCACAGAGGGAAATTGTTACATTCAACCGCTCGCAACATTGGCAATCATTTTACACAGACTTAACGTAGTTTAGACTAGAGCATTCCAATATACATATTCTGATACACGATCAGCTGGGAGCTGGCGAGTGCTCAGCCTGGAAAACCATAAAAGTCGTGTACACATTTCGTGCAAAGGAGCTGTAATGGATATCACAGAAAAGATGCTTGCCCGATTGTTCCACTGTACATACTCTAAAATCCTGCTAGAAAAGGATTCACAGTAAATAAGTATCCATAATATTATAATATATGGCAACTGTGGAATGAATGGGGTCGAATATGGTCAAAGGTGGACACCCCCCAAAACCAAATATTCAGTATCTGTGACACGATTTATTGTAAAATGAACTATAACTTAGACAGTTTCCCCCGACGTAGGCGCATTCAGCAAACGCGTAAACATCCAATTTTTTAAACTATTGATTATTTTGAAACTTTTACTCCCTACCTACATTGCAGAGGGTAAACAGTAGCGTAATACAATTAAGCGTACACGTAACTCAACGGTTTAAGAACTCGTGGCTGATGCCCAATGCAATCAATACATTCATTGAATAAGTGAGACTTCAAACTAGAAACATAATGTAATGGAATCACCATTTGCTAAAAATCTTTCGTTTGAGTTTGGTACCTCAAGAGTTATATTAGGAAGATATGTTTCTTAATTTGGGAGTATAAGTTCATTCCTTCCATAATCATACAATGAAAAAAAAATTCGAAAGCAATTTGCCAAAAAAAAATAGTGGAAATTTGCTTTGGTGTGTCGTCAAATTATAATTGGATACAATTTTGTGAACCGATTGTCAAAATTCAGGAGTACGAAATCGAGTTAGGAATCTACAGTTGAATAACGCTGTGATTTAAATAGCCATTCTGATAAATTGACGACTGATGGGTATACAACTATTAGCAAACATTTTCAAATTTTCTCACATATTCAGTCAAACGTCACGATACGCTTATTCTTAATCTGTACAAAAAGTCTAGTCATCCTTTTCTGAGCGATGCCAAGAAAAAATACAGGTGAACAAACCGCAAACGGTGACATTTTCTGACTTCGGTACGTTTGGAATAATCGGAGTTGCCAATGCACCAGAATTTAGTACCTCTAATCCAGTGGTTCCCAAACTTGGCGATTTAAATGGGTGCAACTAGGATTTTTTAATATTTGATTTATAAGTTACGTAAAAGATGCTTGCACACGTGGACTTCTTCCCAGACGTTAACTAAGTATATGTTTACGTACCTTTTAAAAATATGTAATATATTTAAATTCAAATTTTAAAAGCCTCATTCGATACATCGTATTACTACTTTTAGCAAAAACAAAAAAATGGGTCGAAAAATAAAGAGATATTAATAGTCTCCCTCGGTAAATTTATATTCTCTGTCCAGATCTAAAATCATTGTCAAAATAAAAGAATTATCGTTGTATGTAGATTTTTTAATTGAAGAATTTAATAATGAATGATCAGTCAGTATATAATTAGTAACTAGATGAATGGGTTGACAGTTTCTGGTTGTTATGCATCAATAAATCGGAAATATAAAGCGGTAATATCATGATTTCGCCTACAATAATATCATGCCACCTACCTGGATATCCTGTCACTAAACGTATTGTTATCTCAAAAACAGAGAACAAGGGTGCTTTGCACCCAAACATCTATTTGTTCAATCTCCGATGCAATTATCTAAATGTATTAGTGCAACCTTCAAATTGGCATTCAGTTTTCGTAGAGAAGTATGTACATTTTCAATTTGTAAATTAGTAATACATGGGTAAAACATAGCCAATATATACGTATAACATAATTCCAATCAAGTACATATACGTTACATTGCACGGCATGGACGTTTCAATGGCTACCGGCGCATTTTTCACGCCTTGTGATGTTTCATTCAAAATGTCGATAATCCGGATTTTTCACGGTAATGAATCCACAAACCTTATTCTGACTGGCGGAGGTATATTGAAGGCTGCAGGAAATAGTTTGGCTGCCGCATTGGCAGGATTTTCAAACAGCATTTTGGTTACTCGATTTGACTTTCACAGAGAACAAAAACCAGATCACTCAAATCCAATATTTAAATCAGCGTGCGGGTGATACTGATGACAATGAACACAGTGTTGACCAACTCTATTTAATATCTAGTTAATATTCCGAGAAAATAACACGACTTAACTTCACTTGTTTCTTTTTATTATTCTCCCCCAACGGTTAGGAATGAATAACACAAACGTTTTTGCGTGCTACGCCACAACAAATCATTAAAATAATAAGTTTATGAGAGCTTTTTTCTTTAATAGCGCCGGAATATGGCTTGTCACAATAATACACGCATTTTTTCACTTATGTTATGGATGCTTGTCGCTTTTTTAGTTCAATTTCGGGTTTATTTGAGTGATATTATTCGCGAAAAACAATGGCTGCAGACAGCGTCCAAACGTCGGCAAGGTACTATGCTACACTGCCGTTCTGTTTTGTATAAAATTGTAACCTCGCACAGGGACCGGTCGCGTTCCGAAAAGCGCTTTGAACACTCGCAGTTTTTGTACTAGCAGCAGCTGCTAAGCGACGCGGCGTTGCCTTTTCAAGACAGTATGGTAATATTGTAACCACTTGAAATATATATACACATGACCGCCCAGATATTTTTCAATTAGTAAATTTAACACTATCTGTTCAATAAGGAATCAATAAATAAATTAAACTAAAAAAATATTCTACGCAAAATGTTTTTTTTACATTTATTTACATATTTACATGTGGAGACTTAGGTATAACGCATAGATTTATAGAAAATCTAAAATGTTTAAAAAAACATTAATATCCAATAAAATACAGAGCGTTCCTAAAAGGAATTGCGATCAAACTATTATGAATATTTGCGTATACAAAGAGTCGTATGAATATGAATGGCGCTTTTGATATTCCTTTTCGAACTGGTCACCCTACAATCACTTCGAAATCAGCTTTTTTTTTTACCTATTTGGCAATACACCCGAGTATATTATTATTTTGTCTTATAGTACGTAGATGAATTGAATACCACCAACAAAACAAATGGAAGCAATAAATACGTTTTCGTTTCAACTTGCACCTTCACTAAATTTACCTACGTAGAATTTAACCCTTCTTCATAACAGGTAGACAAACAGCATGGTCCTTTGTCTTCTCTCGACCGGTTCTTCATTTTCGTACAACCATAATAATATCTAGATACTATAGCTGTATTCATATGCATATGTATGTGAATTAAATTAAAAATTTGCTGGACAAAAGGCTTCAAATAATCAATCTTTTCTTCCTTAACCGAATGAAAGTCAGTTTTAATTTTGAAAAAAAAACCAAAACTAAACCAGGACGATAAGAAATAATGAAAGACGAGTGACTGGTGAGCGGGATGGATCATTTATTATTGACTATTTTTCGGGCTGACTATATCCAGCATTATTGTTATGCAATCATCAATTTTATTTAACGATCTCAAAAATTAGCAAACACATGTCATTCAATTTTAAAGAACGTTAATCCCATAGTATTCTTTGTGGTATTTAAATAATAATAAAATGTTAAAAACATAGGTACAGATACGAATCATTTGTGACAGTAGCATATGATAATACTGAGTCGGAAATGATGATTAATACGGATATATATATATACATAAAAAAATGTTATACTTTTTGTAACAATACGAGGTTAAAATCAATTTGCATTTAGCGTTGACAGCCAATAGTATTAATTAATTCAGCATAGGATTATATTTTCTGATAAACACCAAACAAGCAGTACATATTGGGAGCTTCGTTTGAACTAAGCTACTATAAAAATATTAATTTGCTACACACAGTAAGATTAGTACTTTCACTAGCCCAGAGCATTGCGATGCGGCTGCACGGTCGCGTCACGGTCTGTAGCACGACGAGCTTGGACGGTTTACGTATAGCACCAGGAAGTTTCCTCGGACTATGACTGCAACTCAAACGAATATCATTCTAGATCCCTGTCGTTACAATAGGAATAAGTCAGCAAGTATATGGGTATATATATTTAAATTAAATGAAAGGAAAAAATAAACGAGACGAACTAATAGGAGATGGTTACTCATAAAATATTTCCTCCGTCTATTTCCATGTGAACTCTTGTCAATCTACCGGACAGTTGACCGTATTCAGTATAATTATTATGTTTGGCATTACCAGTATGGTTCACATAGTGGTATTACAGACAAAGACTCGATACGGCTTAGTCTTCGGGTGCCAATTTATTTATCGTTAACTTTTTTCCATCTCTGGGATTGATTGGTAACCGACCATCAATAAATTATCTGTCAAATTAATAACCTTTCACATTGTTACACCATTTTAATCGCTATTCACACATAGCGAAACAGCATCACGTGTGAAATTGAATAACAATTTCCAATCATTCATTAATTTGTAATTGTCAAAATAAATATTATCGTCAAAATTATTGCAAAATATTATAAATTCATGGTTCATAATTCATGATTCACGAAGAACAAAACAAAAATCGCGATAGTATGATTATAATATAATGTCATACTATAGCGATTATATTATGGAGCTCTCGTTAGTTAAAAGATTTTTAGTAATAATCTTTTATGAGATACTGGCGTAAAGGAGGGATTTAAATGATATCGTCTTAGATCTCACAGTATAAATAAGACGCGTCCATTTTCTCAGGTGTGTGACTATCGTCATATTAAAGATATGTCATATCCATACGGAGAGTGGAAAAGGGATAATCATAGAATCCCCGGTAGCGTAGTTGGTAGCATGCGCAATCCGGGGAATGCGGGATCGAATCCATCTGTCGGATTTTTTAAATCTAAAAATACAGGATTCGATGCCCATTGAGTTGAGCAATTGTCTAATAAACAATTCTTGTGAAAAATAATCTGTCAATACGTCTTTACAAGTGAGCATGGGGAAAAAAAACTGAAGACCTTCACTTGCAGCAGCTAATATACTGAAACGTTTACATCGATTTGAATCGATTGCTTTTATGGACGCCGAGTATCAAAACTTCCATCGATAAATAATAATATTAATAATAATAAATGTCAGGAATTACCCCACCGAGTTCCCGAAAATATTACTCAGCTGCTATGACGAATGATGCCGAATGGTCAAGTAACTAATCTTTGAATAATTGTCGGATAATAAATGTGCTAGTGTAGGCCTATTTTTTTTTTAATGCGCTATTGGTCCCAGTGCAGTAGCTTTCTCAAAAGCTTATAGAAAATTAATAAGTCTTTTCTTCAAATTAAGTTTCTTTATATTCGATTATTTTAAATACATATTAGCTTCAGTTTGTGATAAAATTTATATGCTTTTTCGCAGATTTACATATTGTATTATCTCTGGTATAAAAATACTTTTAAACACTTTCATTTTATTTTATTACGTTACCTACTTATTATGCCTTGCTTAAAGTGCATGAAATAATAAATGTTCAAAATGAATTAATAAGAATATCCGTAACGTAGATTTAAAACGTTACATCAACGTTTTTTTGATGAATTAAACAAATTGTAATTCATTAGTTGCCAGAAAAATAGTACATGTTATTCTCGTTTATACACATAGTGTGACGATACTCTGAATATTTAGAACTATGAGTATAAACTTCTAAGCAAAATGGAATAACAGGCAAAACTAATAGACAAAAATAGTATATCATAGTTGTAGCAGTGGGACTAATCGATCACTACGAAATGGAAATAACTAATATCCATAAAGATACCATACCAATACTAACCTAGGTTAGGTTAGGTACCATAACAATATCCATAACACTATGGAGGACGTAAATGATGAATTCGAAAAGATGACTCTATTTTGCCGAGTAAAATCGTATTAGCAATCGTTGTTCTATCAAAATAGTATTTTACAGTAAAATATTCGGGTATCCGTAAATTACATTAACATTTAATATCATCATTCAATTTCATATATCGTCGCCAATATTATAGGAACACGTATCTTGATCTTTTGGTTTAAATCACTTTGTAAAGTATACTTTTACTTTTTGCAATGTGATATGTTTATAAAACATGTTCAAGCTATGTGTTAATGAAAAAATGTGCCAATGATACAAGAGATTACAAAAAATAAAACTAAGCTTTACAAAGAGACTTAAACTAAAAAATCAAGATAGTGTTCTTGCAACATTGGCGGCGATATCCTGAATTCTGAAAACCTTCTGACACAATAACATTATTTGCGAACTCGATAAACATGAGAAAGTTTTAAGGGCTGGCACTGAAAACCAAAGATAAATAAGATGGAAGCTAGCGCTAGCCATAACTATAATCCAATCCAACATAAATAAAAAATAATTATTCCTCCATTGTGCGTAGACGCGACCTTGTTGCAAGCAATAGTACTCGAATTAGAAGCAGCAAATAATTACATAAATAAGCTGGAGTTTTTTTATAAAGCAAAAAAATATTTTTTCAAGGTCTACAATCTATATGCTCGCTATAAGAACAATCCATTACATGCTCATACAATGTGACTCATTTTCTTATACCGAACAATTCATAGATAGCCGCCGGATATGTAATAAGCATTATAGATAAAATGTCTTAAAAATCCAACTAACTCTATCGATGGAATGGTAGACGATCTCTTAAAGAGTATGTAAAAATTAATTAACAGATTTACTACTGGGTAAAGTTAGTATGACACAGCACAGCGTACATAAATATAGGATTTAAAAAATGCCCAACGAAGCAGGACTGGATACCCGATGGGCTGAGCAATTGACTAAGAACCAATTCTAGAGAAAACAAAACACTGTCACGACCAGAGTGTGGAAATTCGTATGCTCCAGCTCAGAGCGAATGAGGTAAAAAATATTGCATTTTATAACACATCAATGATTGCTTTGGACTAAAATTTTACAAAAAATTGACGCTATGTCAATAGCCATCACACATTATGTACTCACATACAAAAATAAATAATTTATAGTATAATTCAATGAAATCGTTTGAGTAAAATGCATTTTAATTGACAACTATGAGCAAACCGTATCGGCACGGTTATATAAATATAAATTAAATATATTTAAAGCCGATAAATATAATAATTCCAAAGTCATAATAGCTAGCTACATCTATTTCTACATATTTCGTCAATTGTGCCGTAAAAGATAAAAGGTTACGGAGCACTGTTATACATGATTTTCATATGAGTTCTGTTCTATTTAAAATCTTTTAAATGATCATGTATATTCTAAATTATTTAAAATCAATTTCCATCAAGCACCATCAGTCGAAAATATTGATCATATATATCTTTAATGATGATTTTCTATTACTTTACTATGTAAGGTGTATTTCCAAAATTAACATATTCCACTATGCTAAAAATTATGTGAAGATTTTGAACATATTTCTTTTGTATATAAGAACCATAGAGCATGTGAACCGGCAGACAAAATCATTTTCGAAAGTATTGAAAACAAAAACAATCATTGAAAAACGTGTTCTTGAAAAATACTTAATATACAAAATACAAAATATTCTGCTTTAAGTTTTGGCCTAGTGGAATAAGTTCACTTTGGAACAACGCCCCTCATATTATCTAATTCAGGAATAATAACGAGACGGTAAACTATGGGTTTTTACATTAAAACATAACCACTGCAGAGTCTAAAATTATCACTTTAAATGACTATAATACATACTATTATTTGGATTCATACACACAATCGATAGAACCTCATGACAATTGATTAAATAAATATTGAGAAGACATCGCCAGATTTTTTTTGAATATGGGGGATGGTTGCGTAAATGATTTGATAGTCCGTCTTTATCGTACTCCGTCAAACATTTTTGACGATTCTTCAACGAGTATTTGAGTTTCTCGAGTTGTTTTGACGTCGCCCCAAATATGTTTTTATTTTCGTAGCAATTAAAAACATCCCGAAAGCTAGATTTAGTTCATGATATTTAGATAAGAAATACGTATAAATTCATCCGCTCGTAAGTCTACAGCTAACGGAATGATGCGTTGATTAATTCCATGATAAATAATATACATTATGTTAGGAAAATAAAATAATGTAATACACTGTCTTTAAATATATTCTAACATGCTATACATATTATGTATGACTTGTAATCGAACTTTTTCTTCTCCAATGCAAATATGTATAATATTTGAAATCGTGTATATAGTAACATTCATTACATAATATGATTACTTTTTACTGAATAACTTTCATTATTATGTTCCTAACCGAATGTGTAAACAACAGACGTTATACTTAACAGATATGTTATAAACAGTTAGTCATCGAGAGATTTTTAGTTGGTAAACCGTTCCAGCCGTTCAGGACAACTTGACCTTGCCATTCTTGCCAAGCAGGTAACTACAGGATAGGTATGTCAAACATTGAGGCCGATTCTAAATCTACGAGAGAGAATCCTGATACCTGTGACTATCGTGATATATACAATATATTCGATTAATCGTGCTCGAATACTATTATATTTATGTACCGCACGCATTCAAACACGTAAAATTCAAAATAACTGCCCTTATGTGCATTCGGCTTAGAAAATCAGTGTCAGTAAAGATAGGAATGTCATGTATTTATAAACAGCCTTTATTTTTGTTAAGTCATCTTAATTTCCACACTTCTGCATAGACACTGCTATTCATCTACGAAATTTAATAAAAAAAAACACGCCAACGATACCCGTCTCTTCATTCGATAATCCTTAGATTGTGTGGTGTGCTATCAACCAGTGGCGTAGCTACCGAGGAGCAGTGGGAGCAGGCTGCCCCAGGTGCACGAATCAAGGGGGAGCACCAGTAAATTTGAAAGTAGCGTGAGAGCTAAAATAAAAGCCAGAGACGATAGGGGCGTAACGATTTTACTAGTACCACGTTTTAGCTACGCCACTGCCATCAACTATTTTTTCCCCTATGTTTGCTCCCAAAGTGGAGAATATGGATCTCCACAGTGCGAAGAAGAGGGCCACAGCCCAAGAAAGGTTGAGAGCCGCTGACTATAATACTATTAACTACTTCTTGTTGAAAATATGGGAAAGAATTTCAACAAAACAATTATGTAATTTTAATCCTAATTTTTTAATACAAATGATATTTTTGTGCAAACGATATTTCACAATGAAATATATCTCTGCACACGTATGTATACCTACCTGTGCATGCGTATGCCAATGTGTAAAATTCCATCAATAACATCACTATAATAAAGCCTAATTTAAAATCAACAAAGTTTAATAATGTAAAATTACCCGGATTTTGTAAAGGATGAAAAGCATTATCACGTAAATTCTAATAATAAACTCTCATTTCCTGAATCCAAATTAGTGTTGTTATAACATTTTAAACATAAAATTGGCAACATTGTCACATTTGGTGGTAAAGTTTCAAGAACAACCCTCAATCGATGTAACGAAATTTGACGTGCCCAGACATTCTCCTTCTTTTTTCAATGCAATATTTTCTCGTGTTTTTTCTCTTTCTGTCGCAGAACGTATCCTTGGATAATTGAAATAAATAAAATCTTGTCACTTACATAAATAGATACTTTATTAATATGATTCCTTATAAAAAGAACATTTTATGTTGATATTGTACGATGTATTTAATAATAATACCATTTACTTTTCTAATGCCTTAAATAATTAATAATTCATTTTTGAAATATTTATCCAAACAATGCGCTGGCATTGGAATTGGAAAGACGTATCCATAGCAAGAACCAATCGGTTACGGCACTAGTGTGTGTATTAAAGAAACTTATAATCATGTGTAATAATTTCCATTTATTTGAACCTTTTTAGGAAATAATTCGTTGCAGGGTAAGTCAACTCTTGATTTTGAGTATATTGCCAGCAAATTTCTTTTTTTAATATGCAGATACATCTACGCTAAGTATACATATTATATTGGATTGCAATATCTGCATTGATAATATTATATTTAAAAATAAAAACATCAATTTCATCGCAATGCTAATCAGAACTATTCACTACACCTACTGCATTATTATATAAATTTAAAACTCTCCAGTTTAACGATTTTATATTTATCTATTCACGTAGGGATTTCCTAGTAATTATAAATTTATATTGATATAAAACAATATTAATTCTTTCAAGACTGACACTGTGTTTCGATCGAGAAACGGTCGTGGATCACTGCTATAGGACAGATTTTGAGATAATTATGATCGTGTTCCGGTAATACAAAAATAATTAAACAAACATTATCTATCTAGAATTACGGCATACTAGTTCGTTTAGCTAAATATTAATCTTTCGACTTTGCGAACAAGCATGATGATCAAATACATAAATGCAGGGGAAAATATTAAATATTTTTTGACAGCCAGTTCTGATAAAATATACCTTAATTTTTTTATAAAAGAATTAAAACATATTCAACCTCTGGATCATCTCATCCGCCATAGTTATTTGTCTCCCTTTATCAATTATCATTGTGAATGTACAATTGCGATAATTTACTTTTTATTTGTATGATGAACAAATAAAACTCAAGTGAATAAGACAATCAGCGTATTCTTCCTTGTGACACTCATATGACATTGTGTTATGAGAGCGCTTATCATTCTTACTTATTTTTTACTTCATCCCATTCACTATGAAAATAAGTCGGTCAGTATTTGTAAAATCGGTGTGTGCATATTATTATCTAGTATATTATTACTACATAGTTGTCTCAAAAATTGGGTTTAGTTACACGTTTATAATGCACACCTACTAATTACAAATCTCTAGTACCTATGTGGACGACGCGTTGTTTCATGGGAATATTTGATATAGGTGGATATAAATACGAATTAATGCATGTGACACTTTATTTTATCAATTTAGCAAAGCATATAATTTGTCCAGATTTCTCTTTTTCTTTTCAACGTATTACCGTTAAAAATATGCTTATTACCATGTATCTATTTAGATTGATTTGTTTACGTATAAAATGCATTGTATGCTTATTAATCGTTTGGATACATAAAACCGATGATATAAAAAACTGAAACTCAGTGAATAACTAACAGTCTCTTCAATGAGCGAATAGATTTCGAATATTTTTAAAATTAAAGGTCAATTTTTGGGTCAGTCAATCAAAAAATTGGTACGTATGTATAAACATTTTAAAGGAGGTGGTGTATTTTAATAATAATAATAACAATTGGAAACCATTTTTGCTTAGCTACCAAACTTGGGGCGAATCTGGCATTTCGTTCTAACTCAAGTATTCATAGTTCTGTTATCTCTCTCAGTCGCCGCAAGTCGTTCCGATTGAAGATAAGACTCCTTAATAAAATATAGCATTTTATTTTCAGTTTTAATGTACTTTTTACTTTTCGCTCGTTTTAAGACAGGTTATCCACAAATAATTAATTATACTGTAAGTTTACGATCATTAAAGCATATGCCGGGGCTGTTTACAAAGTCAACTTATTCCACTACTTGACGAAAATGAGTTATGTATGCCAAAATTTAAAGGAGAATATTCGGAACAAGATTTTGTATATAAAAAATAACCATATCGCATGTTAAATAGTAAACAAATAATTTTAAAATCTGGGTTACTTACAAAAAAATAATATTCCATGAGTGTCATTAACCATTTAAATTTATTCCAAGTCCACCACTATGGGACGATATCGCTCGTCATTTTTTAGCTAAAATAATAGTGTTACAGGCCATTTATTATAATTCTAAGCTGTTATATATCACCATCGATGTACAAGCTTCTTTTGAAGATATACACCGGTAATACCCAAAAATGCCAGAAAACGGATACATTACCGAGGAAAATGAAAAAAAATCGCCAAAATTCAACTGTCACTTCCTTATATTGTTGTCAATGGAAAAATGCATAATATTTAGAAAGTAAACACATCATAAAACAGGTTCTAAGCATAATTCGAATTTCACCGAATTCATTCGAAATTGACATTGCAATTTTTATCATTACTCGCATAATTGCGCATTACTCGAACGACATCACCATCGTGTATATCAATGAAAAGTATTGTTATTCGTTTCGAATTACACACTTCCCTCCTGGACCATGTAATAAATATGTGAATTTATAGGTCAGCGATCTCATCAGATCATTGTTAAAACATCGTCAAAGCTTTTATTGGTTTTTTACAATTGGCTGGCAGACAATTGCTCAACTCAGAGGGTATCCAGTTCTGCATTTTCGGATTTAAAAAATCCGCCAGATGTAAAAATCAAGCCCACAGTCCCCGGATGTAAGGCACGCATGTTAACCTCTCGACCACTAAGGACAGAAACTTATTGTGAACAAACTAAAATTAATAGGTATATTACATATTATTATGTATATATTTTTTTCTATCTAACGTGTGTTGCTTTATTATTTGTTGTAATAATAAAAAGATGTTTTTTTTTTGTTTCAATAAAACATTTTCTAGGATGTATCTACGCATAAATTTGAACTCCCGGTAAAAAATCTTGCGTGACCCAGAATAATCTCGGACGTGTACAAATAAATATTCACAATCTTACATTACAATAGCAACAACAAGGCGGTTTTCAAACAGCTTTCTTAAGGCGTGACATATCCCAAATGTGTTAGTTACAAATGTAACTTATTCCGAGTGTCACTTACAAATCGAACTTATTCCAAATGAAAAATGAGAAAATTCTTACTTACTTTCGCTTCACGTATAGTGGAATAACAAACATATTGTTTTATATGTTTTATTCTTTATTTTTTATACACCATGTTCGCTTCGAAAATGGACCTTATAGAATCTACACATTGTGAAGATGTCCGGTCAGAAGATGGACTCTATGGACCTTCGCAACGTGGAGACATGTCTTAAAAGATTTTTTTTCACAATAATTTATTGCCAAACAATTAATTGTTCAACCCAACGAGCATTCAGTCTCGCATTTACGGATTTTTAAACATCGAACAGAATGGGGAATCGCATTCACGCTAGCGTTGTAGGTTTATATTGTACTACACGTGTCGTTAAATAGTAAGTTATTTGGGACCCAGACCTATCCAAAGCCGATTCAGTGGCCAATATTTGCATAAACGCAGGTTTCACAATTAAATAGTTTCTATTAAAATTGTATGTTTTTTCTCGTAATCGCATGCCATTCGCACTATCGCATTCAAACATCTAACATTGTTTAATTAATCCTTCATAAAATTAAAAACTAAAAACTAAAGAAAAAATCTCCACTGCAAAACTCCAAATATCTTTCGCGAGACATTACACAATTATTATAAACTAAAAATTGTACGACACTAATAAAACCAAAGTATACATACAAATATATTAACATTATTTTTTTGGACACCAACCTTAACACTGAAAAAAGAGTTGGATGTTTTAAAATACGTATTGAATTTATTTATACTTTATTTATATAAAAATAATCATTACAACCATTATGGTATAAAATCTATACTATAAATAACGAACCTCTTCCAAAACACTAGGAGCATACAAAAAAATATACCTTTATAAATGCGACTTTCTCGACATTGTCCTAATGTCACACAGTTCCTTTCACGTCGTAAAGATTTGTTAGTTTTTTTTAAATATTTGTGCTCTTATGAAGCTTATTGACTCTGTTTAGGCAAAAGGCATTAACTGTCAGTGCTTTGAAAAGTGATTTTATTT
The DNA here is from genome assembly GCA_022683975.1 of Rhyacophila evoluta. Taxonomy (NCBI): domain Eukaryota; kingdom Metazoa; phylum Arthropoda; class Insecta; order Trichoptera; family Rhyacophilidae; genus Rhyacophila; species Rhyacophila evoluta. The sequence goes on along the minus strand of JAGVSQ010000644.1, from coordinate 8,065 downwards.
TAGAATTACAATATACATAACTAAATACACGTTCCCTCAAAAGGAATCAAGACGCAAATGTCGAATAATTATTATCTAGATTCAACTAAGGAAGAATCTACTGAATTTGCATGCAGAAAAGAGTAATCAAACCTCATTCACGGGATTTCTATTCTGCAAGGGTTAATGCCTTTTACCTAAACAGGGTCGTTATCATCAAACCATCTGGTTATTTCATTTAGATGGAATGTCAAATTAACAAGTTATTAAGTACCTATATTACAGTTCATCCGTAAATATATGATAATACTTATATCATATTTATACACTTAAATTTCGTTTATTTCATTAATAAAGCGGCAATCAAATGGTTTTTTCTCGTCAAAAATCGACATATGAACTCATCACAGATAAAATAAATATCATTCGTTTTATGATAGGTGGAGGGAAGAGGACTAACATCGCAAACTTTACGTTGATTATTTTCTTTTTGGGGAGTTTATTGGTCATATGAACAGCCTCAATATATTACGTAAACCAATTTTCGTGTTTTTAGCGTAACTCTATCAAAAATAACTTCAAAAATCCTAAAACCTTTTCAGAAAGTTGAAGTTTGATTGGCTTGAAAATCCCAATGTCAGGTTGAGATTATTTTTTCTTTGTTGAGAAATCTTATTTTATTTTAATATTTTTCGACTGAATTCTCAATGTACAAAGGGTGGATTGAATTCCAATAATACCACCACTGGCCGTGGTATGTAGGTATTATAAAAGAGAAAAATTTCGCTCTAAGCTTTGCACTGAAAAAGGGTCAGGACACCTGGCTGTCATATCATGATAAGTGGGTTAGACAATTTCGAATTATTCATAAATTAAAAAAAACGTCAAAATAATTTAAGATTCTCTAACGATTTTTATAATTGTAGTGACGGAACCGCAGTAACCTTGCGATTTCATATTATATTTCGTCTCTGACTAAGAAAAGTGACGCGCATTTTTCCGCTCTTCTCAGAAGTCAAAAAATATACACAGTGTATTCTCGATTATTCGGGTGCGGGTTATCCGGTTTGTGGATTATCCGTCCTAAATGTTGAAACTATAATTATTCTAAATTGTATTATGGGATTTTTCACGACAAACACCCTTTATTTAATTTTACATATTACTTCACGCGCCTGTGAAGGAAATTACACAATCATGCATACATGCGAAACCTAAAAAAAAAACAAGAAAATAAAAATTTTGTAAGAATGTAAAAACATAGCGCGAGAGCCAAAAAACGAGAAAACTTAAATCTTAAAAGAAAGTAAAAGTTAGTGTGGAGTAATTTGGGTTGGCCAATTGTGATAAATTATCCATATTTCATAACTATATTTACCGTAGCTCTGATAATCCGTGTTTTTCAATGGGCTCCTTGTTCTCAGGATTAGCACGGCTAATCGAGTGTACATTGATCTAATTGAATCCGAATCAGACAAATTAAAAAGCTGAAATCTTGTTCAAAAGTCTATATCTCGTGACTAAACTAAGCTTAGACAGAAACCTTAGAGTAAAAATGTCATTCAACTTTTCGATGAATCGCCGATTCAGCTGACCGTCAATGACCAGGAAGTGAAAATGTGAGTGTTAGAATTTGAAACATTAATACCCGTTAAAAATCGGCCGATTTATTTTTTGTTATTATTTATTTTATACCGCAGTTTACAACAATGGGTAAAATGAAACGAAATCGCTACTGTTTGGATATACTCGGCTGTTAAATATTTTACTTTCGGATCTGTTGTCACCGGTTGTCACGCACCACCACACAATAAAATTAAAACAATTATTACCAGCTTCTCCTACCTGACGACGACATTTACATAGCTGTTATCTACCAATAAAATGTTGTAAATACAAAATACAAGATATTAGGTACAGTCTAAATTTATATTAGGTGGAAAAAGAGAGACCTGCCTGATAATTAAAGTTGAAATTTCCCTCGGGAGTGGTGATATGCTTTATTGTTTTTTTTTTTTATATTTTCCATTTCACGAATCGAAATCAATTTTTGCAAAGCGTGGTTTCTCAAGATACTGAAATTGGTCCATTTTATCAATAACGAGTTTTTTTTCGTTTCAGCTTCAATCTGTAAAAAATGCTTTCATTTACGTTTTCTCATAGATATTTTTGGTAATATTATCGCGTCGCTCGGGTGGCACATTCTTTAGTGCGCCTGATTCGGTGCTGGAAATCGTGTTATATATATATCGTGGTTTGAAAAATTAAAAGATTCGGCGCTGGATTCTCAATGAGTTCAGTGATTAGTGATTGCTGACATCCAATGCTTGTGAAAAAAAAGATTTTTCAAATTGTGGAAAATCACGTGCATTATTCTCGTAATGGGCATGGTAAAAAGTATCAAACTTGTAATTTTGAAAACTATATTACTGTTAAAGTAAATCTTACTTTCTGTCAGATTCACACATTTAAGTTATGACGTTAAAAATATGTATATATAATATATAACCAATAAAAGTTTTTGTAGATTATATAATAACAACTGATTTAAAATGACATTCTCAGTCTCTTAGCTTTAAGTTTACCACATTTCATTATTATTAAATAACGATTTTCATAGCGACTATTTTCAGATCTTTTTAATCTTAAAAAATGATATTCAATTTAATTCAAACTATTCGTTTTCATTGTATATAATAATTGTAGAAATATAATGTTTAGGTAATTATAATTTATTTTCCAAATGTTTTGAATTAACTTATATTTCATAGGTTTTATAAATAGTAGATAAAATGGTTTTCAATTTAAAAATGGATGCTAGTTTTAGAATTTTATTAATTATAAAATATGAAAATAATACTATAATTCATCTCCCAAATGCTAAATCGTATATTTAACTAAAAACTAAAATAAATTTAAAGTTAACCTATCACATTGAAAATGATATTTTGACAAATTTTTGCTCGAGCGGCAATTGAATATTTATGTAATGAAATACAAATAAGAAAACTCATATTTTGCAAATCATTCCATTGAATGATCAAATTAAAAGTTAGAGTCGCTATTCACTCCGGTGAACATGAAATTCACTATTAACCGACGACGCGATTTTATATTACACAAGAAGTCAATAGAAACGCAACGAAAAGTATATAAAACAAATAGTATCATAAATCTGATTATAGTTAAATAATCTATAATTTATGATAATTTCTTCAAATTTGTCATGAAAAGATTTGATGTTAGAGATGTACTTACGCATCTCATTTGAAATCGTTTACCTATCATATGGTTGATCGTGCAACATAATAAAATTGATCTGTGAAGTCTGAAGTTTAAAGATGTTCAATCAACTATAAGATTGACAAAATACGCCTAACGAAAAACTAGTGGAAATCAATTGTAAGTGGTAATTTCGCCACTTACACAATTTGAAGAATGGTATGGTAGAAAACATATTTTAAATATCATATGTTTTTATTTTTTAGTATTAGTATGAAAATTGTCTAGCTAATGATTTTTTTCTGATAATTTTCACAATAAAGGTATTTTATTATATTAAATAAAGCAATTTTTCTGTGCTTGGTATGACGTCGAATCTCTTCGTGATAATTTGTTGATCAATTAAATCAAATTTTTGATTGACATCTTTTAAAAATATGCACTAACTCATTGTGTTATAATCTTACTATTTTATTCATTATCATATATTTTAAAATTAAAAAATAAATACGAACAACTGTCAAATGAATCTTCTGTCCAAACCATCAATGCGTAATCTCTCATTGAAATCGCAGCAAAAAAGATTATTGTAGAAATGTTTCACATTGTATAATGGTTTTACAAATATGATTTCTATGAAATTTTGAGAATTTAAAAAGCCTAAGTTAATGAAAACCACTGCATGTACACGTACATAATAATTCACTCTCCGCTTATCTGTCACCTTTCCACAACATTAAACAATCATAAGATTGGCTGTCTCGTTAAACACCCTCCATTTATGATTTAATTTGATGTGACGACAATATTCAGTTTCGTGGGGCACACGCCATAGAAAATGTATGAGAGGTTTTTAGTTCATCATCATTATTATTACACTTTGGTGTAAATTCGCAAATCTCAAGATCTTTTTAGTATATTTTTTTGAATTGACGAACAAAAGTGAAATATTATTATATTCTTAGGCATATAAAATCGAAAGCATTTTCGAAAAAAATTTCATTTATTTTAAAGACTTTTCACGTCTTACCCTGTTAATAGTCATTCCATTTCACCTACTTCTAATTTCGAAAAAGGGATATATTATTTTATTAATAGTATTAATACATCTCATAGAATAACTTGTGTTGTAATCGTAATATCTGTTTTTTCTGTCGAATTCGGGATAAATGTGATTTTTTTCTTATTAATCCTACTTCCATATAACTGTTGAATAGTTTACATATTTTTGAAATTCATAATGAGTGAGCACCATATATATCGCTATTACAATGCGATTTAATAAAAATAATGACACTGAATTTACACACCTAACCTAACCCCAGTAACAGAGCGACTTTCAATCGGAATGTATGTTGGTGATGTGGACCTACATCATAATTAAATCATATTAATTGTTTTTTATGTCGATGTACTCCTTCTAAAATTCATAGAGTAACCTATTTTATACTATTTTACTTGTTAACTCAGTAGAAATACAATATTTTGGAAACTGCTTAGGATTAAACTGATAATACGATCTGATCTATATGCACCATATCATATTATCATTGATCCATTGAGGCGGGGCCGCAAATGCAGCAAAGCAGCAAGCAGTAGATAGAATAAGTAGATTATGAATTTATTATGCAGTGAGAATCGAGCCGACTTGTTTTTATTAAACATGACCGTAGAGACGTTTTGCCGCTCATTAATCACAGACAATTGGTATGCGATCAAAACTCATTCATACCCGAAACGAAATGATTTTCTCGCGTGGGGAAGCCTAATAACGTCACAAAAGAGCCAAACCACCCTGTTAATTACATTCGGGTTTACGTTTCTTTGATCGTCGGCAGTTAGTTTGGGCTAACAAAATATTTACCATCAAATTAAAACCAAGACAAACACCACAAAATTTGCGGATTCAGGTGGAGATCATTAATTATTCGCGTTCCGTGTTTCGTAGTTGGACGTCCTCAAGCCGTATAGGTAAGAACATTAGCCACTGATGAACGAAATGATATTGAATCTAATATGTACCATACGAATATACCATATAATATTCCCGATAGTAGTAAATTAACAACTTCTCTTAATATTTTTATAGTGATATTGGAAAAAAAGTTTATAAAAATCTATCCATTTTAAATCATTTTTCATCTCTTCATAATTTACTTAAATATATTTAAAAAGTCAACAGAATATTAAATAAAGCAATAATTGAGACACGCCAAAATGCTCTAGTGTAAGCATTCTGGTGTCAGCTATTTATTTAATTGTCTAAGCCTTATACGATTAAAATATCATGCAGATAAATTTGTTACCGAGTCTTGCTAGGTCAACAAATTAATCGGGAGACTAAAATGACACATACATTTAAATCTATCGGTATGATTTTGATGCTCGGTTCCGTACATTTGAAGGCGTTCAAAAAATTATCACCAAAAACTACATCGCTGAATAGATAATTAAATCGAAATTGTATGGATTTTGAATTAATGAAGAGATTAATATAATATTAAGGCAGGATTCGTATAACCCGCCATGGTTCAGTACCGCTGTTTCACACCCACGTTTCCACAGATGTAAACGAGGTAGTATAATGGCGCAAATTCTAAATGCATTATGTGCATTTACTGCTCGACTTTGAGACGTAATCTGTTTTATCGACCGGGAGAAAGTTTCCATGATGAATGTAAAAAACCAATAAATACAGCATTGAAATTACCAATGGAAACTTTCGAATAGTATAACAATCGCGTATTTTTAATTAGATACTTATATGTAGATACACTATAAAAATAAAACCGTTAAGTTTGATAATAAAAATGATAAAACATTGCCGCTAAAAAATATTTTCACCAAGACCGAGATAATTAAGAAGAAAATTAAAATAAAGTTTTTATTTGAGTGGCAGTATGTTTTTAACATTATTATTTACTTACTGGAAACTAAAAAAGCTTAATATTTTGTAAATTCGATTAACGTTATAAGATAGGAAACAAATATTATATGTCTGATATATTATTAAAAAAAATATGCATCATGCACAATAATCCTCGGCTCACGCTAACGTCCACTACTGGTGATTAATTAGAGTACCTTAAATTTTTTGACAGCTTTAGTTTGTCAATAATAAAATTATCTAACAAACTGTTTAACACTTTTTACAAACATCCATGCTGCATAAAGATATCGAGAGGAGAAACTCGAATAGATATAGATATATAATGTACGTATGAGTTTTAATAATTTCAGTTGAGTTAAGTTTTTTTTATTAAACATTTTGTATTATGAATACAGTCTTACTTAACAATTAATCACGATGAAATAAAATACAAAAACGACGACAAATATTAATTCAAAAGTGCACAACTTTCTTTCTTATGTCAAAGTATTGAAAAAGTAAAAAGTTTCGATTTTTGGTAAAAATATGAAAATGGCGTAGTTGACACGAGCGTTCGGCGAGGTCGCGTGACCGCCTCGCTTTTCCCTCAGCCGCCGCGCGTTTGCGAATAGTGTGGACGCAAAGTATTGCACCTCCATCGATAAATTTATAAATGAAAAAAAATATTCATTCCGCGGTACGAAATTGTCATTTTTAAGATGACCGACCGTATTCTATGTGGGGTACACGTAGCGCAGAGCACAAAGCGTGACGAGGCATAAAAACAGTACAAGCCAATAGCTGGGATTCGATTCGATTGAATTGGTTTGTTCGATTCCGGAGTTTGAATTGTTTAACGACGAAGCAAACTGCGACTGCGTGACGACGACTGCTAGTAGACAAGCCAATTATATTCACAACTTTACAGAATTGAACATTTACAGTATCCATTTTGAACTCTCGACTGACATTTTCATTTTCATTAGTGAAAGGTTAAGTTCACAAAATATTCAAGATTATAGTATTCTCAATGGATGGAAGATAATGTTCGAAATCCTTTGGATAAAATTTAATAATCTTCTAAAATGGGAACTGTTCAACTCACTCGACAGGATTTATTTTCTTTTCTTTTTCAAATTCTCTCTTTAGATTCATGTATTGTTATTTTTAATTACTTTACTTCTATTTTGTTTTTTTTATATAATACATTTACACTATCTTTTTATTTATTGTACGCTATTAATTTTTAAAAGTAATAGTTTGTAACACCGACGGCATGTTAAATAAATAAAGGTGAATAAATAGTTGCAGCTGCTTGTTTTTAAAAAAATCCGAAGATGTGAGATTAGTTTAGGAGATTAAGAAATTGTTTGACAACTAATTCTTGTGAAAAATCTCTCAAAATACGTTTGCGTATTTTGGTGATCTCTATATACCATTTGTGAAGTTAACATCTTTACAATGTTGATATCTGTATACTTCAGTTTCATGGCAGATATGGTAAAAAAGGTAATAAATAGATTTAATTCATTGGTCATAATGTTGTATTGCTTCAGTTTATTTTTTTTCTTCAAGATTACTTTATCGATCATTATTTCAGTCTTAGTTTAATATGTTTTTCAATAAATGTATCATAAATAATCCATCCAATAATCTTAACGCATTAATATTTTCTCGTGCTTTTTCAATAAATCAGGAGATTATTCGCCTTTACCTAAAATATGATTACTATTATTAATTGAATTATGTATATAAAACAAATATTCTGCGGTTATTGATTGTGTGAAAAAATTGAAAAAAGTGACATTTTAAACAAGATTATAAATTATGATTTTTCTTTTGTATATCTTATCCACAATTCTAGAAGTGATTTTATTTATAACTAGGTGAACCCGACATGCGTTGCAATGCACTATAAAAGAGTATTATGTAAAAGAATTTTGATTAAATTAAAACTCACTTTGATTATTGAAGTGCTTTTGCATACACTATATT
>JAGVSQ010000643.1:10943-36389 GCA_022683975.1 Rhyacophila evoluta | reverse complement strand
AATAGCTGTGCTCTATTGATATCCAAAATTTCTTGATAGAACAGTTTGTGTTCCCTGTATTACTATGTAATAGCTTAACTAGTATCATAGATTTATAGAATTAGTGTTATAGATTTGGTTTATATATTGTATTCAATTTTTGTTTTCAAATGCATAAAGTTATCGATTTTAAGGTACTTATTACTATTGCTTTCGTTTGTTGGCTACACAATTAAATCTATACCAATACCTTGCATTCAAGTGGGATGATTGCTAAATGCCACTTTTTAGTGCGGTTACAGAACTCGAATACAGAAACACACCACGCACGTTTTCAGAAGATGGCGGTATAAGAAAGACAATATTTGAAAATACAAATTTAATAAGAAATATCCTAATAATATTGGCACGAATTAAATTTTTAATTTCAATGTCTTGCTGCGGACATACATGGTGTTTCATTAATGAATCGCATTTACTATCGAGAATTTAAAAATAAGCTCGCATGCCACATTGGAGAATAGATTTTTGCCGAAATATGAAATAATGTTAACGATACTTTGTTTTTTTGTAGATGACTATTAGTCTAAAACGGGGTTTTCAAAACTATTTTCTGCGGGATACCAGTGTTCCTTTGAACCTGGATAGGTGTTCCGCGACAATTAAGAAAGGTTTTATACACTGCAACCATTTAAAGAACTTCTTACTAATAATAATAGCCCAACCTAAAAAAATAAGTGTTCCGTTATAATTTCCAGATTTGCGAAATATTCTATTGCAGAAAAACAACTAACAACTAAGAAATTTTTTAAGGGGTGAGAAGTAAGATTAGATGAACCTTCGTGTAGAGATCTGTTGATTATAAAAATAAAAACAAAATTTGGTCCACTTTCAACAGAAATTTAGGTTAAAAATGTAATGAATATACTGTTAAAATATAGACGTATATGAGTTATATATATGAGACATACATAATACAAGAGAAGAATTATAATTTTTAAATAACTTTTATTTAAAAAATCTTGTGGAATCACCCTGTGTCCGGAGAATACATAAGTATTCATTTTATATGAGTGTACATTTTGTCAACGACTCTGTATTAATTAAGGCACAAAAAGTTTCGCTGCTCAAATAGAGAAATGACTCGCGATGTTTTAATATCGTATTTCTCCATACCGTGAGAACAACTGTGCAAATATTTGCCAAGGGAAGAGGCCGGTGCGACATTTGAGTACACGGACTGACGACAGAAACGAATAATATATAATATTTATTTTTTGCGATATTATTCTTCGTTCAAATTTTATTCGATATTTCATAATAAGTTATCATTGAACAAATCAATTTTATTAAGTAATTAGACCAGCCTGCCAAGTCTATTTAAAAAGTCTATACAGTCTCAAAAAATATTATTCGAATATTTCCTACTAAGCAAATTGTATTTAAAAGCAGATATTTTTGTGGATTTTATGGACTTATGAATTTTTTTTAAATATCATTTAAAATAGTTGTTTAAGTCGTATTGAAAAAATATTCGTAATAATTTTTAACATTTGACAGGTCAAAATAAATGAACGCGCCCTAAGTGAGACATCGTAGCTTCAAGATATTTTATACTAAATATAATATGTTCAAATACATACCGCTACTATTTAGTTGGTATGGGTTTTAGAACCATTTGGTCTCTCTATATTATAGATTATATTTATATTTCCTACCTTACGAACGCGTATCCTTTGTCCTTGAAAACTCTGATCTCTTGGATGGTGCCGAAAGGCTGGAAGGTCTTCTGCATAAGGTCCTCGCTCAACCCGTTGGTCAGTCCTCCGCAGTATACTGTGCAGTTTGTGGGCGAACTCTGGTTGTACACTTCGTCAAAGGTAAGAGGCTTTGAGTTCACTGAAACAAAACGAGAAAATGCAAGAATTAGTATCAATTTTAATATAAAGGAATCAATATTTTGTCCAATGAAAATCGATTTTGAACAGTTTTGTAAATACTAAAGATAAGTCACACATGAAACTTTGGCATTTTAAAAATATTAATAAGTTCATATATCTCATGCAGTTTCACAGCAGGATTAAAAATAAAACGAGAGAACGCTCTAAAATACGTTATCGCTGTCCATAATAATGTTTTAATTTTCTACTGCTTGGATCAGTGTTATTTATGAAAGCCAAGCAGTCTAGGATTTATTTTTTATAATTCAAAAGAGTTTGGAAATAGGAAATACGGGCAAGTATTCCTAGCATGCACACTTGGCCATCTGCATGTATACACAGCCTAATTTTGCCTACTCAAAGTTTAGAAAATTGAAATAGTTTTAGTTTTATTAACATTTTTCTGACGGTGACTTAAAAAAAATGATGTATACACTAGAGAGTTGAGAATACTACCCACAGCTATTGGGGCACAGAAATAAAAGAAAGTGGAGAGTCTCGTCACATTTCCATTGTGTTATTTACGCACAATGAAATCGTCCACCTTTGAATAATCCTGCGAGTGATGGAAAATAAATGAAAAAGAAATAAATATTGTTGGCTTCCGGTGTATTTGTTACTCGCTGACGGAAACCAGAACATTCTTCGCCAGCGAATAAAGTTTCGTTCAGCAATTATTATTGCAGTAAAACATCGCTGATTCAAAATATCACTTGCAGATAATCATTGTAGAATGATGATGCGCAATTTTTAAGCCAAATAACTTACTCCGAAATTCACTCTTTAAGCTGATTGGATTTCAACATATCGGTGGACCGGTAATTATTACGTAGAATATAAAAATAGCTATATCCAATAAAACTATTGGAATGCCTATGACACGTTGAGATGTATGAACAGGGATGGATTCTTGATTGAAGCATAAATTTTGCATATCATCTTCCGTTCTGATAAAACACGTAAGCTTAATTTTAGCAAAAATAATTTATACCTTTTATATGAATTCAGGATCGCGCGGTGCAAGTGTCAAGATTGTGTATCGCATAAGAGCGTATTCTTGGCGATGAAATGAATTAGCTAGTATTTTCTGAGTCCAATGATATTTGCAGAATTAAAACAAGTATACTATAAACATATAAAATAATTATGATATGCAAATATTATGATTCCTATAACCTAAAAATAATGTTACCCATTGATGTTAATGACAGCCTACTGATTTTTTCCGTTGTTATTTTTTTCGTAATATACAACAAAACTTGTTTATTACTTAGCGTTATTTCCTTCTTTTCTAAATGGATTATCGCAAAACTATATTTTTCTACTTATCTTTTTTGCCAGAACGGTGACTATTGTGGCGATTATCTATAAGCGTACATACGATAATTTTCTGTGTGTTTAAAACGACCAACGATGTATGACTTCTGCCAGAGATGACAAGATGAGGTTTTTAATATAAACATGTCATTACCTAATTGACAGTTATTATGTATTTTTAATGTAGAACGAATTTTCAGCACATATGTGATCGCAAAGAGATTTTTAGCAGTAAATATGCTAAGGAGCGGGTAGAAAAGACTCAAGGTAAAATATTGGCAAAGAATTGCCGGCGAAGAATGTTCCCTATACCTCCAGACGTCGTTTTAACATTCACCTTTGGCGAACGAAATCGTAACAAGGCGAACGCAACGTTTAAAACAAAAATTATATTTCATTTTTTCTCCGTAAACAAACCAAAGAGAACGAAGCAACTAGCCCCTTTTGTATTTGAAGTTTGAAACGAAGGGCCTAAGGCGTTTAGGGGCCTTAATTGAAAATTTACCCAGCCTCATGTCTTCAGTTTATTCTGCTTAGTAGCTTACAACATTATCTCTACAAAATATGATTTAAAAACATATATTTTGTATTTTTTCGATGTTACTTTTAACGTTGCTTTGTTCTTTAAACGATGTATATAGAAATTGCTTAAAATATATTTAAGGGGTGAGGCTTCAGTTGTAAAAATATCATTTCACTCTGACCACACATTTAAACTACCTAATGTGCCCTCCATCCACCCGCTCCGTTCTTACGCCTGGTCCTATCAGGTGGATCCCAAAGCACTGTCTAAAATTAGGACGTAAATTTTTACAGAAACACTTCGCTTGAGCCTGTCAAATTACTATTAGAATTTATTAAAACAATTTAGTCGTGCTTAAAGTTCATCTTAGAAGATCTTAAATAAATCTTGTCTATTTTGTCAGAATCACCATACGAAAATATAATATGTGTAGTCGAGAAGCAAACGAATGCAACCAAATAATGTGAAATGTTCAGGCGAGTCAAAAAACTTTTTTTTGAAACTCCTTAAACTTTCATACATAGTAACGCAGATCGATAAAAATACACAATAGATTAAATAATCAATTGTGAATTGGAAACAAGTAAAAAAACAAAATTTATACTCCTTACACCATCCTGAGTCTTTATGCTTACGCTTATGCGTACTGATATTATATGAGATGGAGCTTAATGTACTAACAAAAACAACAACGTTTCCTTCGTTTCAAGGATCTTGTTGATATTGGGCTTTAGTGGGCATGCCTTGTGTGATAACTAGTGATTAATGCTTTCCAAGGCAATTCCATTTAGTTTTACTCGAATAGACCCCAATGTATTCTCAAATGTTTTAAATCCACAACAGATATACTTCGTTTTCTTAAAAAAAATATGGGAAAATATCAAATTGGATATTGACATTTTATTTCAGATTGAATCGTATTAAATAAAAATGAAATGCGTAAAATGTATAGGAAAACCTTTCTCTCGAAATTTAATTAACCTCAGTGATTTTAGTCTCCCTTCGGCAACTGAATGCGGTGAGACGTATTAAATTCTGAAATTTGAATAGCAAACACCATTTTATGTAGATATTTTAAAATATGTAGGATTCTAAACAAACTAGATATAATAATATATATTTCCAGCTTATCAAATCATCGTCTAACGTTAAAATAAACACTAGTTATTTCCAACGATGTACGTTACTATTTGAGTGTTAATTGTTGCCGAATTCTGACATTGTCATGCTAAGGACAACAACCAACATAGCTTGTATTTCGCAGCGTAACTCCGTCAGTTAGCGAATTCTTGATTTGCCATTTCATTACTAATTGCCCTTTACTCATGCAATGTGGTAATGCAAATTAACACAACAAGAGCACACATTAAAAACTGAACACACGACGATTGGAAATAATTGAATAGAGAAAAATATTGCAGCGTTGTAGGTTTATTTGACTTGTTTTATTTAGTTTCATATACTTTTTAAAAAAATTTTTTTTTATATAAAATGTATTAAATTCAGTTTAAAACGCAGTCCTATTTCAATTGTCTTGTGTTCAGTTGATTGTGTGTGCATGTTTCTTGTGCTTATTTGTCATGGTACCATGCAATGCACATGACGTAATCGAAGCAGTCATACAATCTTGATTTACGGAATTGCACTGATATGTTCTCACAACCTGGATTATTTACTCGTTGTACTTAAATCTCCATATTGGATAATCACATAAAGACGACGAGAAATTTTGAAGGAGGAACTGGAGATTAACATTCATTTTATTGACTTTTAATTGGAAAATATTATATCTTTGAATAATAAAGTACGATCCGGTCAAATCAAATTAACGTTTACTGCGTTAAGCGTAACAGATATTGTGTGACGAGTACCGACTTATATTTTATTTTATATCTCCAAATAGAATGATTGCAAGGTCTTTTGTACTTTATGTATTCTTCATAATACTTCATATTACTCTCAGTAATATTGTCACAAAATAAAAACAACCATCAATATCATGAGAATAATTCTTTTGTATTAAATTTTGGACCTTCGTGTATGTTTGTATATTGAATGAAATTTTTATGTGTGTTAGGCTGCGTTGATTACTCGTTTAAAATGATCTTATTACGCCTTAAAGAGGAAGAAAGGGGCCATTTTGAGTGGCTAGACACAATAACTAAGTGTATGAAAGATATTTGCACTGGGATGACGTCTCTGTATTTCCGCCATTATTTTTTATGGCTTATTAAAATTTTTGATCTAGCATATTTTCTATAATTTGAATTTAAGCCATACATTTCTACGACGCTTCAAGTCCAGCCCCGTTGTTTTGTTACAGTAAGACGAGATCTAAAAAAGGCTCATGCAAGTCATTTCCTGCCCATCCCTAGCTCATAGTCTAGTTCTACTAAAATTATTTCAATGAATTATAATCTCATGAAATTGTATAACAAGTCAATTCAGTGCGAAGAAAAGAAAAATTATGTTTGACAATTTAAGAAATATTTATAAATATGTTTTAATTTTTTTTCTCCGATCACTCTTCGTATTCGAATAATGATTGTATTTTAATAATTAATAATAGCATTAATTAGAAAATATATTAGATAATGTTATGTAATTAAGTTGCGTTGTTAGTCCTTACAATACGCTGTGTGTTCATTAAAGACCTCTTGTTTGCCGCGAGCCATTTCTGAGGTAATTCGCGAACATAACCATTTTGTTCAGACATGGTTTGTAACATGCCATAGGACAAGAAGTCATTAAAATAGTATTATGAGATGCAGTGGCAGACAAAAGATGAACAAAGGAAAAGAGCAGGATGACCAACAGAACCCTCCCGATGACAAATAGTTGCGATAAGGGCACGCTCGTTGTTATCCTAATTAATTATTTCATTTTTTAACCCTCAAACAATTACATAAAATTACCAGGGTCCCAGTACATATAAAAAGACAATGTATACACATGATACATACATATGATAAATATGAACAAATTTTGTGAGTCAATAAATTTTGTCTATGGCAGTTTTAGTTGATTTTCTAGGTTATCTATTTACAATATAAATAGTTCAATAAATCAGATGTCGACACAAACAAACTTAATATTTTGTATTAATTTGTCAGATGATAAAATGTATTTCGTTTACTTAGTAGACTGTATCAGCTTATTTTATTTTATGAATGGTATAGGCTTATAGTGTTTGATGGAAACATTTTTATAAAATTGTATTATTATTTACGAACCATGCTTCACCTTTCAACATTGACAATGAAAACAAAGAATAAAATATTTTAAATAAAGCATATCTCGTTGTAATTCTATTCAGTTTTTAGTATCAAGTCATTCTAAAATAATTTTACCATTCTCAATTTTTTATGAATTTCTACCAAGGCAATGCAAAATCTAATAAAAGTAAAACATTAAGCATTTTTATAGATAATACTATTCTAAATTCAAAACGTTTTGTATTGATTAATATTTTTTTCCTGGCTATATGACGTGAATGAATTCATCAATACATCCATACATGAGCATTCATTATGTCGATGACGAAAGGCGGTATCATTTTTTTTTTTATTGTATTGTTTTTTTGAAATAGAAAATTAAATAATTTAGAATTTAAAATCAATTTCCATCAAGCACCATCAGTCGAAAATATTAATTAATTAAATAATATCGGTTAAATAAGTTTACGATAATGTTGAACCACTTATAATACATATATGAAGATATAAAATCTTACTAGTCAAGATGTAGCTTTCAGTTAAAATTATGTTAGTACAACATCTTTACCATGGAAAATAATATGTATTAAAAAACCAATAAATCGATTTAAAAAACATGACAAGCAATCGTTGAAAACGATTTCATTATGAAACCCCAATCACAACACATATATTCATATTCGTTTTCCTTCTAATATACAACTGTGTTAAAATTATTTTGATCTTGTGTATTTTGGGTGGTTATTAAAAGCCACAGACAATAAACTAATCAAGATTTTTCTAGACTATTTAAATTATGATATTTTAGAAATCAACTAAAATATACTTAAAAATATGCAATTTTGGCATCATTTTAAAGATCAAAGTTGTCCTGGAGATTCATTTTTAATGCGGAAAGCAAAATCTTTCCCGCATTTAAAAAGCGCCGTGCTTAAAATTAACGTGCTATCCGGCCTTTAAAAAAAAGAGCGGCAAAAACGAGGTCACTTCCGTCAGTTTTCCCGCCAAACGAATCCAAGATGGCTGACCGACCGGCTGTCGCAGGGCAGCCAACCCAGAGCCGTTTTTTATAACTCTTTATGGCCACCGCGTGGCCGGTGTATGCACACAGTTACAGACAACAATTCATATAAATTGACTCCTTTTATTGGTAAATCGAAAAATGAATCGTACCGTTACTCGATTTTATTTATTCAATTGTCAGATACGAGTGACGTAGTTAATATAATGAAACAAGAATCACAGTTAAAAAATATTTATTTTATTATAATATAATACTTAAGAGATGCACTTGAATCAGTTTATTCTCAAACTCATTAGACCCATACCCTGCATCCAAACATTTAAGAAACTAAATCTTTACCTACGTATTTTAAACATACTCGTAGATGGCGAATTTTGTGTATTTTACAAAGAAATCTCACTCAGATAATAAAATATTGGGGTACTTTCATTAGGCATGCCATTTGTCAAGGATGGAAGATACTCAACTAATCAAACATCTCCTCTTTAATATATGGTTGGATGAATCGATGGATTGAGTGATTGGCCCCCAACCAGTTCTAGTGGGAAATAATCAGTCGATAAGAACAACAATTTAATGTTTCAAAGGGGAAACTGGTAATATATTCAAAGTAAGAAAACATTTACAGCACACGAAGCAGGCAGCAAAAATGTTATCCGCCACTATCCGTTTTCGGAAAAGATACCCCGCATTACGGGACATATATACACACATAAAAATATACTTTAACCTCTCCCCGCAGTCGTAAAGAGAGCGAGACGTCCGAAATAAATGCGACAATATTTTTCCACCAGTCGATTTTTTACGGACGGGGCGTAAAAAGCCGCCGATGCGACCCTGTTTTATCAAATTTATAATGATATTACACATATATGTCTATAGGTATAAAATTTTACAATGCGGTGCGACGCATCAAGCCGATCGCTCCGTATCATACCGCGCCAAGTCAAATAAATAAACATAAATTTAAGAAATTTGATCGCAGCTTAAAACGTTTTTTACTTTCCTAGGTTTTCGAAAATTCTTCCAAACATCCTATGAAAATAATACACATATTGCGTACATATCTATAGTGGTTATTTGTAAGATGCAGCTGGTGATCATATTATCATAGCAGAATTGGCTTGAACCAAGTTTCCACCACATAATTTCGAGAAAAACGCATCTGAAAGTTTCAATTTCAAAACTTTTGTAACAAAGATTTATTACTCACTCATGCTCACCATGAATGTCCCATAATTAAATAGTAAGTTTTCAATATTAAATACAACCTAAGAACTGTTGAAAGCAACCACTGAACTTACTAAAAAAACTTTTACTATCACCCGTTAATAGATATTTAATATTGAAATTAACAAATACCTATTATCTTAAAACTGTTTATTCGTTAGTAAGAGACGATGTATTATTTAAAATAAAATTCTACCTTCAATATAATTACGTGAATTCACTATAAAATGTTTCAATATTTCTGTGTTAGTGTACGAACTTCAATGTGTGCGCCGATTCTTGTGAGCACTTGTCGTGTGTGCGGTTGCGTAAGTGTGCACTTGTCATGTGAACACTTGTCTAGTGCGAAGATGTCTTGCGAGCAGTTGTCGGGTTACCGACATTTAGCGATCAAAATGAGTGACTTGATTAATTCCTCTACTAAGATTCCGAATGAGTCTAATTCAATTATTTTGCCCAATGAATGACATGATTCAAATCAAAACTATGATAGTATTATATTTAAATATCTGAAAATGGAGTCTATTATATGAGTAATCGGTGCAGTGACAACGGTTAAAATAGAGAGGACTTGAATCATATGCCTTAAAAGCTACGATACATTTTTTTTCAAAAAATATTGTTTCAAATACAGATCACTTGGTCATTCTTGATTGCCATGAATACAATTTTAAATTTACTATTTGATAAATGGAAGATGATTAATCTTATATAATCTTTTAGTACTGGATAGTAAACCGGTGAGTTACAATAAATTGGTTGAATTCTGATAAGATGGACTCGTTGACTGATAGATACCACTATGAATATCGCACATTACAAAGCAATATCTCGTATACCACGCGACACAAATTTTACAAAAGGTCGAAATATACTATAATTGCATCAAATATATGGCCTATTTCATTTTCATCTATTTCTCAATACATATATTTATAAGCTTTATTGGTCCTCCTGAAAAATTTAACGAATATATGGTACGCGCTGTTAACTTATAGCGATCGAAATTCCATATTAAAAAAATGTTATTATTAAATTAACTAATATTTTCGAAAGCTAATATTTAAAAAATACGGAAATTGATTTGATGATCCTGACATTAGTGAGCTCTTTTTATGTCTTGTATTTTTTGTTGTTATGATTTAACACCGTGGTCCTTAAACTAGTAATTGTTTTTTACTGTTTTAATGAGTGCAAGCCATTTTGAACTAAAGATCATAGCGACATAATGACAACCAAGTTGGTGAAGATTAAACTTAACTCGGAACATTTTAAATAAACGCAATGTGTAAAGAAGTGTTTTGAATTAACTTACTATCAGGCTTCGCGGCCGGTGGTTTTCTTGTTGCCCAGTTAGTTCTGATCGATCTTGACCCAAGCCACTGACCGTTCATTGCAGCAATGGCTGATTCCGCTTCCTGAAAAAAAAATATACGTAAAAAAACATGGTAGCCAAAAACATGAAAATTAACAATTAATAAAGTAGGAGTCTACAACTTTCTAATATTTTGGATTTTTACAGTCGTTTCAAATCCAATGTGATGAAGATATAAAGACATCCTAAATGTGTCTGCATGAACAAATATATACATATATGTAAATGTGAATTGAGATTTATTTTGGTAAATATAGTATGTATTTTATCTAGATATTTAAAAAAAAGTGTATCGTATTGATTTAATATAATAAATAAACTACACATGTTTTATAAATTCATCAGTGCTTCTCGTATTGTATTTGGTTCACCGTCCTCTTTTCAAATATGTATTCTTTTATCAACGTTCTCTTCTCTCATAATAAAAATCAATAATTATACCAGCACATACTTCAATTTTAATTTTATTATGGATTCTTGTCGCTGTTTCCTGTGACTTTGAGATACCGGGTAAGACATAAGTGCACTTATTAAATGTTTTGGACGATCTATTAGAAAATAAATAAATATTGAAGAATATATTAACGGTACATAGATATGATTCTTGTGGTAGTGTATCGATGTCTATATGGTGAAGTAAAAAAAATGCTGAAATAAATATAATATTTTAGTCAACCACCATTTCTCGGCGCCTTCTCATTGCTTGATACTCTTCAATATCCTGTATTATCCTTAGGTCACCAAGGTTCTCCGGATACCTACAGCGCTTCCATAAAAGTCATATCATTTATTTTGAAAATAATTGGTCCAACTAGTAGGCGTTGTTCAGTGTTTGTTTGTTTAGTAATATTATCGACGGTGGCTTTATGGAAAAATTTATTCCAAAAACAAAACTTTTTGAAGCTTTATTGTTGATTGTCATTTAATATAATACATTCGAGCGTCATGATGTGTAAGTATGCATTGATGAAACGTAAGCCCCAAGGTAGCCAATTCAATCTATGCCAATAATTTATTGCGAATTGAAAATAATATAGAGTTCAAAATAGATATACACATATATTGCTCGCTATCTTTACACATTATAGTTGATCGATAGTATGAAATAAAACAATATTTTTAGAACAGCAGTCTTCAACCTTTAGTAGGATGAGCAAATTTGTATAGCTCTCTGCTTCACAACGTCACGTAGATTGCTTCTGAATATCACTTCACGGTGGAAGATATGGCGAGATTTAAAATAAATATTTGCTCTACTGTAATTGCTTTCCAGTATTATTATTTCGTCTGGAGCAATTTTAGCGGAAAATTTATTAACTGAAATCGCAAAAACGAATATACATAGTTGTTTTAAGAATAACCAAAAAATATGTTTTATTAAAAGAAGCAATAAAATGAAATAATAATTGAATAAATTTATCTAAAAGTAATGTAATTTTTTTTAGATGGTAAAAAATATTTGTTACATATCTTTTTCTTTTTTTGTCAACTTCACGATGTTGAGCATATATCCACCGTGTAATTTTTCCAGGATTCTCTGACATTCATCAGTCACTTTGCAACTTAGTAAGTTATGTACATAAATATCTTTTAATTTCGACAAATACATAATATGAAAATACTCTGTAGTTTTTCTAGGTCACCAGAATCTCATTATTTGTAGCATGACATGCACCAGCCAATTTCAGTGTCGCTGTATAATTGAAGTGGCTGCCAGGTCCGTTGTCTTATCTCCGAGTTCCTCGCGAAGTCAAACCACCTCACACTTAGTATTCGGCAACACCTGTTTTCAGATCTCAAAATTTTCTAGGTCCATATCAGGCTTATATTAAAATTATAGCGTGTTGTGTCTAATACTTTGCAGCTTTTACATTAACTTACTCAGAGAGTTTTTCGATAATGCATGCATTCTCTCAGGACTTCCCGCCCCTATCACGAAGAACGATAAGTAGTTGTTTAGCATTCAAATGGTTAATAACAGTGTTCACTTTTACTTATGTGGTTAAATATTTATATAAATTATATCGACCTATTTGACAAGTATATTGCTAAATGATCATATTTTACATTATCCACATTGAGTGAACATTTGTTGTCTTAGGTAGCTTTATTATCAGGCTTCACCCGATATATCTTCAAATTCATCCTTTATTAAAATTAATAGTATACACCCTGTTATAAAAAAATATTTTAGTACATTGCTGTACACAATATTTGTAATCTCTTGTTGAATGGTAGTGTATCGAGGCTTCAGCGGTCATGTTAAAAATTAATAAAATTAACACTTGGCTTGCGGGATCCGGAATATTCCATGAGTGTGTACCACTCACCATATCAATTTACACGTGTGTTAGAGTGATCCTACTCTAGACTATCATTTTTGATGGAAATCGTATTTTTTGGTTGATTTAACTTTTCTTTCAGTTCGGATAAGATATTTCAAATACTTTCTTAAATTTTATATAAGTTTAAATAAGTCATGACAATTCTATTATAGTTTTTTGTCACTTTGACATATTGATTTTGCATATAATGCTGAGTTAAATGTACAGATAAATATTGAAATATTTAAACTAGTTTAGAAACTATGTTACTTTTTGCCAAAAGTAGCCCGCGGTAGGTAATACTCAAATCACCAACATCGCCCAGGTTAATTGTTAATAGAGTTTATCTAAAAATTGCAATTAAAACGTCACGTCATTACTGTTACCTGTTTAAGAAATTTTCTCGTGACAGACATACGCACACATATATTTTCCGTTTTATAAAATGATATAGATATAAGGTCGCTTTTGAAGACACGATTTAGGTAAACAAAAGCTATCTAGCCCGGTTGATTCCATTTTCAAACTTCTCACGATGTATACAAAAATATAATATATTAGATGTATAAAAACTTAAACATCTGCTGGAAATACTGTAACATCCCAGAGAAGCAACTTTTGAAATGTTTCATCGGTGATATAATGTATTCCAGTATGCGTTAAGCCTAATCTACTCGTTATTTTAGAAGATTTCTGCTTTCTATGATAGCTAGAGGTCTTCTGCATCTTATGAGAGAACTATTTGATAAAGATACTGTAAAAAATAACGAAAACGATAGTATTTTAATGGAGGACATAGTTCAACAATAGAGATTGTCATTAAGTAATAATATAATCCAAATTCCGTTGTTGGAATAAGTACCACTATACGTAATCGCAAAATAATGAGATCGCGTGCTTTGCTTCCATTTCGTCACTGTGTTTTTTTATCTACAACTCTACAGCGTGTATGTATGTATATTAAAATACTGCAGGTGTGTACGCGTATAATGCGCAGGGGCGTAATTAGGTGATGTAAGAATTTTTATCTTTTTTATTTTCTATACAGAGCAGTAAACAAAGTTTAATGCTGAATTTATCAGTATTTAAAAAATAGAGCCATTTTCTGAGTATATATGATAGTACATAATTTATTAAATTGGCTACCGATTATCAGGAACTTCCTGAAAAAATCTTGATTTTCTGAATTAAAATATAGTATATATTAGTATTTATTTACATTATAGCTTTTTACAACACGTTAAACGAAATCAATAATATTTAATCCTGTAATCAAAGTTGTAAAAAAACGTGTAAATTAAGTGAATTAAATTCTACAAAGATTTATTCACAAAATATCAAACTAACATTTCACGAGTCGAAACGTTAACCAATCAAACATCGACCATTGCTTATTAATTATTGCACTATTGCATTAAATATATACAAAATGTAGCAGCAAACTTATTCGAAATAATTTTAAAATGTACGAAAAAAAATTGAAAACGAGTTTAGTATTGAAACATAAATAAATAGACGTTCTCCCTTAATATTTTCAAATAATCAGTTTTAATCGTTTGGTTTGATTTCTGAATTCTATCGAACAATAAATATTTCCTCTCTATTTTTATGAAAAATATCATTTCTAATAAAATAGATATATTAGCGTTTGATTCTATACGTCTAATAATATGTAATTGTGTTAAATATATTTAGATATATTTGCATATATGTATGTATACATATGGTCACACCTAGTTAAAACACCCCTTATCTAGTTCACCTATCCCTTTTTATTATACATAAACATATACAGAGCTGTATGGTGTAATACATACTTCAGTAAAGTGAAATGGGTAGATGCTCTACAGAGTGGCATAAAAAGTGTATATAAGTAAATAAAATAAAATATTTGTCAGTCGCTTCAGTGGGTAAGCGTGTACGTTTTGTCATAGGAGGTCGCCGGTTCAAAACAAATATTACAGCCGCTTTAGGATAAGGCTATTAGGATTTTCAATGATTCGAAAATACATGACTGGATTTTTAATGGGTTTAATATTTGGCTGAAACTAATTCTTTGAAAAGTAGTTCGTCAAGACAAGTATAACTTATAGATGTTCACGTGTCTCATCATTTCAGCGAAATATTTTGCTCTTAGCCTGATTTTTAATATGTAATTCAAGGTATATACGTCTTTTATATTTAATTAAAACTATTATAGAGCTATATACTATTCGCTATTTGCTTTAATATAATTATCAAAACTATGACCCAACTAGCCTTGAAGAAATTTATTGAAGGTAATTCAAGGAGAAAATATTTTTTATAGCTGCACTAGAAACAATAGGGAGAGGGAGAGAATAATATTTTTACAAATTCATATTATGAATAAAGTTCACGTTGGTTTTTAAGTAAAATGCCATTAATTACCTTTAATCGACTATATTAGATTACTAAAAAAAGTATTTTTAAAAAATATATCATTTTCATCCAAGCAATGAAGTTTATCAGAAAACTACTTCCTTTATGTTATTAAAATGTTTGTGTTTTTTAAAAGTTTCTTGCAGACAATGCGTTGGCCATGTTTTATTTATGTACCGACGCTTAGTTTAAAATGGAAATAGCTCACGTTTGTAGCCACCCTGTTCTCAGTAATGAAACATAAATTAATTAATATTAAGGGTCACTCACGTGTGTAATGTTTATGCGTGAATACCCTGTCTTACCCACACAATCATCTATTACTATTATACAATACGTATTAGTGGTGGTGTAAAGGCTATATAGGGTGGGCGAAAATAAAAATTAATGTATTAAACTCAAAGTGTTTTCAAATTGTATATGTTTCGAGTTTCGCTTTATATTTAAAATATGAGTTAAAAGTATTATGATCGTTTTTGTTAAGATAAACCTCTGCTACCCACTTTGTCCTGACATATGTTCTAATTTGGACCTATATGGTCTTATTATTAAGAGGAAGTATTCTTCGTGCGCTATCTTATATTGAGAAAAATAGTGCATGTACTTATAAGTCAGTTCTTTTTGGAGGACACTCATTTGCTGGATAACTATAATGGTGGATGCTGCGCACTTGGTCTGCACTCTCTCTTTTTTTAGCATAATAGTGACAAGTTTCCGCTTCATTTCATCGAATATCGATCAGTCTCTTACAGTGATAAATTAATAGTTCGATAGCCTAAATATTCATTTATTGTGTTTTCTATATCATATTTAAACATCATTTATCCTCTAGGTCTAGAAATCTAGAGTGTACGTGAAAATACGTACTTGAATTCATAGTAAACTCACCTATTAGATCAGTGGTCCCCAAATTGGTCTGTACCAACCCCCAAGGGTTCGTGTGATCTCTGAAAGACCCACAAAAACTATAAAATTAATGTAGAGCCTCGCAAAAGGTTTATACGCGTGATATAAAAAAACGAGAAATCATAATTCCGTGAAATAACTTTATTTCCAAGGATTGTCAAGCGAAATTAAAATTTACAACAAATTCCCATTTTCACTACCTACTAGGTACGAAAATAGAAATCGCGAACACAAAAATTTAGACGTACTGAAAATAGACATCTCAAGAAAATGAAAAACCGTCAATTTTCAATGAACTTGAAAATATTGAATTCCGATTTTTTTTTATTTTCTCGTGATTTGCAATCCTTAAACTTATTAAATATTCATTTTTCGGGGGCCGCGGATTATTGTTTATCTAATTTAGGGGTTTGCGGCACAAAAAAGATTGGGAATCACCGTACTAGATAGAGAAAACTCCAATATCAATAACCAATTCTTGTAAAATATTAGTAAATATATATACAATAACAGTGATACAAACTTTCTATCATGGAGCGAAAGCGGTGATTTGTCTTTATTTATTTACTTTTTACGAGAGTGACTTGACAGCCAGCTGAATCGATGTTGACAGATTTTTTGACAGCAGCGTACTCGGGAACAAAAAGTTACGCATTTTGAGCAGCACGTTTGAAGAAAAAATACAAACCGCTTGAATTATAGAATAAACTAAGATATGTAATGTAGAATTCACTAAGAATTAAAGGCAGCACAATAATTATTAACAATACCAGGCAAAGTTCATTCCAGTTGGGAGACGACGTCAACCGAGAGTGAACTGATGCAGGTTTAGGATGATGATGAAGCACGCTAACAAACCCCACAATTTTACATTCCAACACATATATAAAACAGTTAATATATGTCAATTATAACATGAATATATATACACAGGAGTGTAGTATATACGTGTTTCGAGGCGCGCCAGTCAGGTGAGCTTTTTTAAATGCTTCGGTGACACGAATCTGTATGGAATTATTTTTCTATCGTGTAACTATTCTACAGACTATGCCATGTAAACCTAAGTAATACTATATACAAAAATACACATCACATATCATAAGGTTTTTTTTGTTATATATTTGTCCAAAAACGTTGCTTGTCGCATTTTGTGAGGATACTCAATAATGTAAACGAAATGGGAGGAATTCAATCAGTTATCAAATGTACTGGTCTATCCCATTCGACTGCATCGAGAGTGAAATTGGTCGATTTTAAAAAATGCATTAAAATTTTATCAAACACTGGTCTTGCTGTATGCATAATTTTTAAATCAGACGAGGCTAATATTATATAGCACACATCTGAAAAAACACCAAACTTACGCGTCTACGCTATATGAGTATTGTAAAATCTATAAAGTTGGAGAATTACAATGAAATAAAAAACGAAAATGAAAATGGCCCAGAACCACAATGAGCTACTTCTAATGGTGATGCATATTTCTTAAAATCATTTAAATTTTTGTGATTTAAAAATATTCAATTGTAATAATAAAGTATTTTCAAATACGTAAATTATTAGTGTTGATGTTATTTCGGGATACCGCTATTAGGTATATCGCTCTTAATAATATTGATTGTGCTGTCACAATTAATACAGTAATCTTTAAAATCACAACCGATAGAATTATACTTTTTACGTAATCTATAATAATTTTTCTCATGTAATCGTTGTTGAAATGAATACTTCCAAGTGAACTTTAATTTTGCTATAAATTGAAATCATACTTACAGTTTTTTTGAGAAAAGATACGAAGCCATATCCTTTCGATTTCAAGGTCTGTGGATCTCTCACTACCCGGCAGTCTCTGTAAATAAAAATAAAAAAATATTTTAGGGTGATTTCCAATCATTAGAAAAACAATAAAGTTACGTATAATGCCATCTAACGTCAGAAAAAAGTTAAATTGAATTTAGAATAAACTTTTTTCAATTCGTTTCCTTTAATATTTATCTCAAAGAGGGAAAAGTTGTGTCATACGGCGCTTTTAGAACTGTGCGTCTCGTGTCGTACAAACATTGTTTTAATGTGATCACGCATGAATGCCCAGGACGACAAAGGGATACTTAATCCGTTCCCTTAAACAAACACAATGGCCTCAGAATATCTTTTTAAAAACCATAAACAATGAAATTTTGTTTGTCACTTGGCGACACTGTGCTAATGGCGGACGGTGGCGGGTAAAAAGCGCGCGAAATCTGACGTGAGCGAATGACAAATGATTTTTTAAGTTTTTACTGTCTTTTGGTACCTTCGCTACCTTAAGATATAATATATATTTAAAGACGCATAATGGCATAACGAGTAGTGAGCGTGAATCTATGGCAAGTTATCAATCACTGACTGCGTGTACGCTCGCACATTCCATATTGTTTCCATTTACAAATTTTACATAGTTTTGAATTTAAGACCAATGTACATTAAGCACTAGGTAATAATTTGTTTTATGGTTATCATATGTTTACGTGAAGGTATATTTTTAAGACTCGATTACGATAAGGTTTGTGTTAGCAAAAAAGTGATTTCAACAATTAATAGTATACGCTAATCATGATTATTTAAATTATCATTCTTTCGGATAGTTTCAATTATTTTAAAAGAACCTTTACTATAATCGTCGTAATAAATTCTACGTTGATAATTAAAAATAATATAAAAAAAATTATCGAATAACTTCTTAATAATGACATAATTTTTATCATGGACATCTTTGCCAATCAGTGGTTACTTAATAAGTCAAGCATTAGTGACTATTTCTTGACAATTTTGTCAGCGTAGACAAAACACGTTGCTGAAATTATGTTTTATCATAAATTATTACTTTTAAGATATTTCGTATGAAATTAAATTTATTTATGTAATATAATATTGATTTATCGATTCAAAAACTTAAAAAAATGTCAGTGGTTTCTTTTGAATTGTTGAATTGATATATTGCATATATCGATGCTTTATTCTTATATAGCCGTGTCGTGATTATACAAAATGTAAATAACAACTAGGTACGCTATGTTTGTCCAGCTTTTTCTTTTGATATTCTAGCAAATCTACGCTTCGCTTAAAAGCGATAAAACAGACGACAATATTTGAATTAAAAAATCATACATTTCATGCAACGGGCATTTTTTATACTACATACTTTATACTGATATAAAAAAATTTAAAAGTCTTTTATGAATTATTTAAATAGAAAGTCTTAAAGCTAAGTGGAGCTGTCTTTTGAATATATTTTTTTTGTAATGAAAGTTCTCTTTGGATTTTTGCTGTAACATAAGTCCATTAATTTTTAAAATTCATAAAATTGCGTATTTAAATTAGCATATTAATCCTAGTCTGCTTTTGCTGAGGGCTTATTTCAAAAGAATTCAATCTCACTTCAAATGGTACATCTGTTATTTGAGGGTCGAAACCGAGCAACGAAGAAAGTCTTCGTCGGTGTCACAATCTTGGAGTTAAGAGAGATCGCTACCAGTCCCAACTCACAAGGGGTCATTTTTTGCAAGACTTTTTTTGATAAATAAGATTTTCTGATAGCAAGATCTTTTATACTTTTATGAATACAATAATATTATAGATGCTTGCTTAAAATCACTATCTTTTGGCCACTTCCAAGCAAATCAGCATTTGAACGCAGTGTTTTTCTGAATATTTATACACACTATTACTGACAGAATATTAAATACATATTATATGGTATAAATTATCACTTTATCACTCCATTAAAAATTGACGGTTAACACCATACTATTTTGGGTACGCCCGGGAAAATGTTGTCCGATGGAGCACTTCTTCCACGACCATACAAATCTTATTTAATTTATTGTTCTCTCCTTCTTCATATATTCGTATTTTTATTACATAGAGTAAGCAAACTGCTCGCAAACAATTAGACATATTTAGATATTAATCGATTAAGGTAATTTTATCCCTAAACATTTTACGCTGAATTCTCATATTTATATTTTACAATGTTTTCACACATCAATTGAAAAGAAATAGAAATTATAACCAATATTGGAAGTATGGAAATTAAAATCAAAATGTATAATTCTGGTTTTTCACATATTTAATAACATGATAACACACTTTCATTTCGTCAATCTTCTTTGTGTACTGTATTTGCAGCTGCCATTATCTCAATTATTATTTTTTGTAATATTTTTAAATATAGTAACATTTATGTTATACAGGAGAGGAATAGTTTTAATGTAACTGCGACTCCATGATATAAGCATCTGTTGGCAGACATTCGCTGAGTGTTTTATGTGATATGCCCATAAAATATGATGAAACATTGGTCTCATTGTTTTGTATTTGCAAACAATAGAAGCTGGGTTATTTTGTTGGGAGATATAGCCAAATGCGTTTATGGGCCATAGAGAATAACGTAGCATGACATAATCGCAAACCATGGACAAAGTGAGTTAAAACTTTGACATAATTTCTGCCTAAATTGTTTGTGGAAAGTTCTATTGTCGTTGGTTTTGTCGTTATTAAAGTTCCACAAAACCCTTTCAAACTTAATTTGATTTCGTGCGGGGTGATACAAGTTCTACACTAAAGAATGACGAAACATTAAAATTCGTTTTCACAAAAACATATGATTAATTATAAATTACCAATATATGAAATAATGCTATCGTATATTTAAAACTATCAAAGGTCGGGACGTCGTGGATATTGATTGCCAACTTAAAAGTATTTTGAAATTTGTATCTTTGATCGTTATTTTCAACCTGTATTTTGTATAGCTTGTACTTGTATAGCTGTATGCACACAATCGAAGTGTAAATATTATATTATATTTTGCTAAAATATGTGTGACTTTCATCGACGATAGATGTTAGAGTGATAATAAATTTAGAGCAATTTTATTCGTTTTAAAAAATTGCTTGATAACAATAATTAATTTTCAAAACTATACTTGTATGGACGGAATGAGCTTTAAGAAAGGACACATGGCAAGTGATAATAGTGAAAAGTGAAGAACAACAAAAATAATTTGAAAGATTATTTATTGAAGTATTCTCACGATTAATATGACCATCTCCTTTATTATCAATGATTTATCCTAGAGATCGATTTAATAAAAAAGTAAATCTTTTTAAACATATCCAATATCGCATCTTTAAGTGTAGGATATAAAACTCCAAAGTGGATATGTTGAACCGAAGAAAAAGGAAATCAAACACCAAATGATAAATAAACTTAACCGCGATGTTCGAAATAAACCACATCAAGCCAAAAACTTTGGGGCGAATGTTCTTATCAGACTTAAGCGAGGAAAGACAACGACCACGCATCGCGTGAAAGCACAAAGAAAAAATCGGAAGTACTTGGTTTGTCGTCTAAAGTGTTTTTACTATTTTGACATTTATAATATTCATATTGAAGTCGATTTAAAGTGATATTACACTTGTTTTTATTGAAATCTTGTTCAAATCTGCCAGTAAAGAAGCTAATTTTAAATAATACGCCATCAAAAGAAACTTGTAGAAGACATGATTTTTCATTTCATATATTTATTATGGAACTTAATTTTATACGTGTATATAAATGTAAATAATGTTTGGAGCTACAGAATCCTATTTAATAAGTTAAATTCAAGATATGAATTGTATTCTTCATATTTTTGTAGATGGCTTATATCCCATTTTGATCTCAACGTATATTATACAACAATGAGTTCCCGATGATTTGAGTGATTCACTGACAACCGATCGTTATTAAGAAAAATCTAATCCACGTGCTCCACATTTGGAGCAGTCAAATTCAAATATAATATTATAAAAAATATTGCGTTTATTCAATTCCACCACAAATACTAACAATAATCAAGCGCATGTATGTAATTAAATTAATAGTTTTCTTCTCCGTGGTTATATGCATGCAAACTAAAAAAAAAAATTTAGAGACCATTATAAAATACACTGTAGAGGTATATTTTTCATGGCCATCGAATTAAAAAACAACCAAGTCTAAGCAACTTTTTAAATATATTTATCTTTTAATTTAGTATCCGGTGGCCAACAGATTAGCCTGCGCGCCTCAGAGCCATAGGTTGCGGATTAGAATCCCATAGCTGAATATTTATTTTGGAAACCGTGATAACCAATGAGTTGAACTAAAAGCTAACTGTCATAAAAAACATCTATTAAATGTGCCCTCCCCATCCACGCATTCTTTCCGTACACCTGGTTTCAATCGAACGTTTCCTGGAGCTGTGATATTGAGAAGCAATTTACTTTATTTGACGCGAAAGTTGCGGGAGTAAATATAAATTAGGTTGCCATGCAGTCACAAAACATGTGTTAAAACAAGTCTTTAATACGGAGACTGAGATGCATGTGTGTCATGTATGGAGTTGTAAAAAAGAAGAATGTTGTATATTTATAAATATAGAAGAAAAACACTGGTAACAGTATTCAGATCTATCGCTTCGCTTCGAGTGTACCATTAAGTCGGTTCAAGCAGAATTGCTAATAGTATTAAATTTCACAGGAATTCTCAAAGTTTTCCCAACTCGGGCTGCCTCTGAAATGAAACACTTTTTGACTCTTGCGCGAGCAAGGCACTGACACCCCCTCTGGCCAACTCCGCCCTCGGCAGTTTGTTGGTTGAATATTTAAAAACGCTTTTGTGATAAATCTCTCAAAGTTTTCCCTTTGTGATTAACGAAGATTATCGTAGGAAAGTTTGAAAAGAATGAAGAAAAAAACAACGGATCAATGGCCATTAATGTACGCAAAAGGTTATTAAGGGGTCTTATAACGGTAAAAATATTTTTTATTGTTATCATTTTTGCAATCAACATTAATTTATTCTTTTGTAGTGAGATCTAACAGAAATTCACACAGTGGCATATCGATAGCTTGATCTGCAAATCAGCGAACTTCATTTGTGTCAGATGTTCAAGTGTAAAAATAAACTTTGGTATTTTTTTTTTTGTGAGGCTTGTGTTTAATAGAGAAATTAAATCTGAATAAATTGGCATCGAAATCGGGTTTTCGATCAATGATAGAGGTGGTTAGTTTGTAGATTAAGCAATTGATATAGCAAATTTAACATCTTTTGTATGTATAGTTATTATACGTCGGTTATGTTATAATGATGAAATATGAAAACCGTTTTTCACAGTGTTTGATTTCAATCCAGAAATTCAGTAATATATTTTGATTATTTTTTTATGCAATACTTCTCACAACTTCTAGTGCATTACACGCAATTTAATTCATATTCAAGACAATTATGTAGATAGAGTATGGACTGTTGGTTGTCTATTGTTATTTTGAAATTATATACATTTAATACGATACGGAATACGTGGAAGGTATGGCCCATCAAAATACATTATCAACATTAAATTTATGTTACTTACTATTACATATATGATTTATTATAATAATAATCATTTTTTTAGAAGGAATGGAACATTATAGAGTATGTTATAATAGAGTTTTACATTACTACTTACGATATTTCTCCGAATGGCGTAAAGGCTTCCCTCAGCGTCTGTGTCTCGATCTCAGGACTCAAGTCTCCGACGAATATGTGATAGTGTTCTGAAAAAAAAGAAAAAAACAAATTGAAACCCAAAATACTAATAAAATATTAAAACTATTCCATCTGAAATTAAATACTCGAGCCATATTATTTACATTTTTTTTTCCAAAAAATCATGAATATATAAAAAATTTTCTTGATGGTCTCATTGTCAAGATCGTTTACTTATTTTTATCTTGTTTATTTGCAATATTAAGTTATATTTTATGTTACGTGTAAAATAATTATAGATATCTTGAGAAGATATTTTAAATCCACAAGACTGATTCTTCACAGATGGTTGTCAGGCAAATGCTGAACTGAAATCTCTGAAATCTTTATGCAGCTGATGAATTTTAGCCGATGATCTCCAAATCCTATGCACGTGCGCTTAGAAATCGACTACATTTATTAAATTTCAAGATTTTTTGCTATCAGTATCAAACCCTTTGAATGTTATGAACAGTTATATATTGTCGTGAAAGTAACAATTATTATGCGCCTAGTATTCATAAGATAATGGATAAAAAAATAGTATATTCAAAAACAATACAATATGCTTTTATCAAAAATAATAAATTTTAGAAATAGTAATTCTTTATTAAATTTCTTAAATGTACACACGTCAAAGCTTAAATGATTGATAGATACTAAAAAAATGAATTGACATCAATAGTATTATATTGCAAGACATGTTTTATATTGTTTTTAATAAGTATGTCGCCACTGCTGTTTGCGGATAAAATAACAATATTTTATGTAATAGCTATGGCAGTAAGTAATTTAATAAATAATTTCAATTTTGCCTTTTTTTCAAATGACATATAAAACGAGTAAATAATTGATATTAAATATTTTTAAGAAGGGTTTCTTATTTTTATGTCACACCAAAAATCAAATTGCGATAAAAATAATTTATCTCAGACTACATGGTAGTTGCTACCATGTTGCTACCAATGCTAAATTAATTATTTAACTAAATTTTATAAGCCTTTAGCAACTAAAGGAAGGAATTAATTCCATATTACTCAATTTGCTGTATTATCGCATTTTTCAATTTATATCGGTGCATATTAAATTTAACCCTATTTTATGGCAGTCTGAATAATGCTAACCACGAATTTTATCGCTAATGTACGTTTATTTTTGTTTTAAATATCTTATAGAATAAATTAATCAACATCCTGTTAGTATAATATTTTTTAGAAAATATAACAAAATGCTTCTTATAAATATTAATTATAATTGATCTTCTTTCTTACTAGGACAATATGATTTCGAAGCAAATCATATCAGACAAAGGATTAAATATCGTTTGTGCCATATAATGTGAAAACACATTTTTGTTTACAGATTATTGATATGGAGGTTATAGTTTTTAACTAGTATTATAGTTCTTCTAATTTCCACTGGTAACGTTAGTTTTTGACAGATTTACATTTTTACTACCACTCGTATTATTGTATGTTATAGGCATGCTATTTTCTGTATTTGAATTATTAAATCAGTTGCGCAACCATTTCAGCTAAATTTGCATCACAAAGTGATTTCCGTCAGAAGGAATGGCTGGCTTTGGCAAGGTTTTCACATTAATTTATATAATATATATACACATGATATATATCAAAA
>JAGVSQ010000642.1:25714-36391 GCA_022683975.1 Rhyacophila evoluta | reverse complement strand
AAATTTCTAATCGAATATCCTTTTCTCAGAGCGATATATATCCAGCATACCAGCACTAGATAATACATTTAATTACGAGAAGGGGAACTACCATTTCAACGAAATGTAAGAATTATCTTTATATTTGTTATCATATACGATTAAAATATTAAATTAAATGATAAATCTACTCCATCCAAACAATTCTTAGTAAGCATATTGTGTAACAGGTGTGTGCTGTGCAATGGAAGAAAAAACTCATAATTCATACCGGTTATCAATAAGTTTTAATATGTTAATCGCTACATAAACTCAGATTTATCAATATTTAATAAGCAATCATGTGTATTATATTTATCAAGACTGCTGATTGAACTATATATTATTAAAATAAATTGATTGTCTTTGCTAGTCTCCAGCATCCTAGGTTACGTTTGGATCTTTTCGATTGAGATGTATTTCGAGTAATAAAGACTTTCTTAATATATTTTTGACATTTTATTATTTAAATCGTTATTTTCATAAAATAAACTGCAGTATAAAAAAGTCAAATAATAAAATCAGATTTAGAAAACATATAATTTTTTAATAGGATGATATAAATTGTTTGAAATAGAATAACAGAATGCCTTTTTACATTATAATAGTAAAATATCATAACTCTGATATTATTATATCCGTTTACTTATCCGTGTATCATTTTGCGCATTAAATATTCGAATAAAGAAGTTATACGTGTTATTGCAGTTCGTTTCTTTATTGTGAAAATACATTTGAATAAATGCGAAGAGGTAGAAAATATTTTAGTATAGTAAGCCTGCATCTTTATTCTTGAACGAAGTCATTTGTTCGGCGAAGAGGTTCGTATCGGAGCAAGCATCGGAATAATGGCTTTAAATGGCGAATTTTATTTGTATATACATGAACATAAATAAGAAAAATGGGTCGCATTTTACTATAATAGCCGCCCCGTACAATCATAAACGGGGAGAAAAATTACCTCGGCAAAACAAAATATTCTAAGTGTCATAACATTCATAACGACTTATATCACATTTATTCAAAAATGACAAAGCTAATATTTTTAAATTTCGGTAAACATAAATATCTATTTTTTTAAAACTACTCGTCCATAATCATAAGCCACCTTTTCTATATATTATAAATAATAATAAACAACTGTATAAAAATACGTATCACACAAAACTATCACACTAATAGTATACCCAGTGTGTACCCATCCTATTATTGTACTTGATTTTAATCAGGCGTATCCTGGAGCTTTGATATCGAAAAGCTAGCAGCTTTATAATGATGGGAATATCTCGAAAATAAATTTTAAAAAATACACAAGACAGCCTGCCACGCACTTAAATGCGTTGAAGTAAAAATATATATATTCGAAGAAACCAACGGTATAATATATTATTTAAATATTTATTTTCAAAGATACATATTCCAGTCAGTACTAAAAAATATTTAAAATATAAAGTTGTTTTCACTATGTGATAGTTATATTCATTTTTTGACATGAATAAGCTGAGCATGGAGCAGTTTAAAATATTACTTATTATTTATTTTTATCTTAAAGCCGTCATATTAAAATATTATAAAATATGTATTAATAATTATTTTTAAAATACACACAAAATTACGATATTATAAATTCATATACGATAGAAGGTGAAAAATGAATGTCAATAGCAATGTGTATGTCCACATTTTGAATATAGTCATAACACGTTTTGTCAAAAACACGTAAAATATACGCTTGACAGTGATTCTATAAAGTTCCACAAATGCAACAGACGACTTCACTCGATAGATCATATCCCAAGAAGATACTCAACCATTCAAGAGACTCCTCTGTAATACGTCTTAAGGGACAAAAAAAATCAAGCGACCTAACATGAATGGCAACTGTATTCAAAGGAAAAGCTCAAAATATTCGGGGATAGGTCGACGGATGCAGAGATGACGTATTGTGAAAATCTTGTATCGACTTCCTGAATTATAAATAAAAATGCAAGTAACAATATTAGGTAGGTATAATATTTATTGAGTTATATAAAAAACAATAGTTTTTTCAAGGCTAAGTATACTTCAAAAGCCTGTCATATCTTTCAGGAAAGCACTAGCTGCAGCTGGATTGTCAATAGGTGCCTGAAATATTAAGTATTGTATAGTTTAATATTCATTGCTTTTTCTCCTTTTTTCTTAACGTTTAAAAATATCTTTACAGTCTGAAGGCTCTACTTGACATATTCATTGTTTCTTGGGAAAAAAATAATACACAATCCTCCAACATATTGAGTGTTCTGTCCTGCATTTCTATTATTCTATTTTACAAAGCTATAGGATTTCAACTCAAAACCATGTTGATATTAGTATTAATTATTCATTCTATATTAACTTACACTGTGTCCAGCCACGTTAACCCAGTAGAACTGGAATTTTCCGCCAATTCTTTTATATCCTTCAAGAGTATTGTTTACCCATACTGGTAATCTCTTTGCATTTCTATATTCAGATTCTCTTGGCCAGCGAAGAGCTTCTACCCAAGCTTTCTGACCTATAACATAATTTTTAATTCATTTACATATTCTCTTTTAAGCGGAACATTTTTTTTCATCTTTGAGCAGAGATATTAGAACATTTTTTTTTTAAATTGGAACATTAGTGGTTGAATTGTTATCTTCCTACTATATATTTTTTAAAAACTATTAATTGAAGGAACATAACTAAGACAACACTTACCAGGAGTATCAACAATCACATCAAGATTTCCATTATAAGCTTGCACGATGATATTTGTATTGGTGAGAATATCTTGTACTGTAAAATAAACATGTATTAAGTAGTAAAAAATATTGGATTTTCAGAGCTTTTTTATCAAAACTACTTTTGAGATTACGTTTTGTATTATACTTTAAGCAATCTCGTTGGGTCACTTTTTAATTAACTTTGTTAATAATATGCTTACCAACTGACGTGACTGGTTTCATAAAGTCCACATACATAGCATTAAAAACGGAGCCCGACTGACTTCCCCATCTAACATTGCTTGGGATACCTAGAGCGGATTTAACTTGGCTGTTCATAAGATAATCCAAGCCGAGAGAATCTCTGCTCAAGTATTTGCTATGAGTGTGCTTGTCGAAGAATCTCTCTGAAAAAATAAGCAAAAATAGTTTTCAAATTATAACAAAAAAATATAGTTTACGATACGAAAAAAATGAATTCATATGACGGAGGTTTATACCAAGCTCGTCATACACTCTTAGATAAATGTATAAATAAATCGATAATACTTTATTCTATCATCCGTCCGTTTGCTAATCCGATTTGAAATTAAACATAATAAATATTTATTCTAAAATCTAAAACTACTGTTAACGTGTGGATCGGTTAAAACAACGATGACCGCCTCTCAGCAAGCAATTAAGCTGGAAATGAACGTGTTTATAATATTTGTAGCACTAAAAGAGTTATGAAATCTTTAATATTTTATTCAAAAATACCAACATATTTATATTAAAAGCTTTATTGATAATAAATATTGAATGCTACTCTTTTATTTTTCCTCTGATTTGGTCATTAATATTTTATTGTATACTAGTTTAGATATCATTTATATCAGTGTGACTACAGTGTCATACGATTTTTAAATTTAAAAAATCTACGATAAATCGTCTTAAGTACATCACATATGAATATTTTCTACTTCGACCGGTGGGATTCCGGTGACCGTTAGGTACTTTCCGTAGAATGTACTCATCGGAACTGGCGAGTACTGGTATGACCTGGAAGGATGTGACGCGGCTGAGCGGTGACAGAGAATCTTGGAGGCGTCATGTATTGGCCATACGCTTCGTATAGGGAGCGGATATGGCAGAGAGAGAGAGAGAGAATATTTTTTTGTATTAAATTTAAATTTTTAACATTGATTTTGAAGGTTGCGGGCTTAAATTTCATTACAGTATATTTTTTATTGAAAATTTAAAGATGTAGAACTCGTTGTTAAATTCATTATGAGTTAACTGATTCTCATAGAGAGTCTTTTTGGAGTTGTATATGGTCCATTTTATAAGTGGTATGATATATGATAAAAAAATATTTATAAATAAGATACATGTGACGAAAAAACCAATATTTACCCGCTATAGTTCTTCCATTGTCTGCGAGACCGTTTTTCTTTGCTTTAGTCAAGAAGTTATAGAAATCAACCCCTTCGGTCTTTTGTATAACAACATTCTCGGTGATTCCCCACTCGACCGTTGATTGATAGAAATCTCCGCGATCAAATGTTGCCTTTGTTTTGTTAGCTTGTTTATTTATTGCCTCCTCCCCGGCTTTGTCAACCAAACTTACAGAGTAAAGAAGCGGTCCCCAAGACAATACTGAGTCAATGGGAGAAATCCACGAATTTCCCATTGCGACACCAGATATGTTAGATTGTAGTCTATTCGCCTGTTGCTCCTGTAATAAAACAATAGAAAAATAATATACGCTATAATAATCTAGAGTATACTTGCAGCCATTTGACATCATTATCGAGCGTAGATTAAATTATCCAGGCGGATCAAAATTATAAAACTTTGTAGTATTTTACGAATTTTATACATTTATCAAATTCACACACATCGCAAATACAAAAAATAATACACATACCATAAATGTCTTCTCTATATATAGCCTTAATGTTATTGCGTGGACTTGGGTCCTGAAGTTTTGTGGATTTGATTCCCATATCGCTGGATATTTTTCAATTCAAAAAAGCAAAATTGGATGCCCACTGGGCTAAAAAATCATTCTAACAACGGATTCTTGTGAAAAATAAGCTATCGAAATATTTCTTTACATTATTGAGGTTCGTGTATTCCACTTTCAGAGCGAACATATTCACACTATGTAAATCTATATGCGTCACTTTCGGCGCAGACATAGTGAAAAAAATATATTTTAGGCATAAAAATTATGTATTTTAATGACTAAGTAAAGATTATTAAACAGTTAGTTGCACGTATCAAAAGTTATCTCATTGATTCAAATTTTATGATTGTATTTACTATGACCTTATAATATTATGATATAATCTAATATTACATATGTTACATTTATTTTGCCAAGAAAATTTAAATCTATTTGTAGTTCTGATAGTTAAAATTTAATGATAGACGTGATTGGAGGCACAAAAAATACATTTTTGTATATAATTAAAAAGCCTCTTGCCTTATAACAATGTTATATAATATATTATAATTTTATTAAATTAAATTAATTTTAATTTTAGTAGTAAGTTCAAATATTATAATACTATATTTATAAGAAAAACAAATGTTATCTTCAACATTATTGAAAGAAATGTTGTACTTAATTTTATTTTACATTTCGTTATATATTTTCAATAACCCAGAAAGCTTTACAAAATATCATATTTCTAGCACGTCTTCTCAGACTACGATGCATATGTGTGAAGATGTCCACTCCGGAAATGAAAAATATTGATCTCTATACAATGTAGACTTACTTTGATATATTCCTTACAAGACCTTATTGTTAGTCAATCGCTCAACTTATTGAACATCGTAAATATTTTGTTTTTCGCTGTTTTGTGCTTTTAAAATTTAAGCCTATACTCTCCGATTAATAATTCTTAATTATATACAACATATTATGTTGCATTCAATATATTAGTTGCACAATGATTAAGCAAGTGTTAAATAGATTACAACATTATGCCGGCAACAGCATTGGTAGTTCATTATCAGGCTCTTATCGTAATCCGTTCTATTTTAATATTGTTTATTCTGATTGATTTTTAATTTGATATACTCATACAAATAATATCATGGCTTAGTAAATCACTCTTATCTGTCAGTGGCTTGTTGGTTTTTTTCCGAAATTTCTTGAAATCAACGCTATCTTTAAGTACAAAATAATACTAATATAAGTTAAAATTACTTCATAACGTAAAACGTTATTCGAGGTGCCATAAATTTTCCGGGACTAGCACCTTAAGACTTTTATGTTGATGTTAATTTTGAGCTTGGTTAGATGAAACTGTTTTACTCACCGTATTAAAAAAAAAAAATCGCGATAGCCAATCGCCCTGACAAACACACTCAATAAACTATTTCTTTTAAAACCGATCTACTAAAGGTATACTTATTATCATGTAATTTATTACATTACCTTAATGGTGAATATTTTTTAATTAATTACCAAACTATATTTACTTACTTTATGCATCAACAGCGCAAAGTCTAGGGCCATTTTTCCACCATATGACTGTCCATAAATATAAACCGGAACCTTTTTGAATTGTGGCAGCTGTTCGTAGAAGTTTTTCATAAGAGTGACTAAATCTTGGGCTAAAATAATATTAACATAATTTAGAATGGAATGCATTGAAATATTGACACATTCATCTTAAAGTCATTAACATTTTAATATATTCAGTTAAGTACTAAACTCACCGACTTGTTTATTATCTTTAGCAAGATACGACAAGTTATCAACATAACTGTAACCAGTTCCGACAGGGTTATCGATTAACAAAAGATTGAAGTTTTTAACCTGGAATAAAGGAAGATAGGTCTTTTCTGTAGTTACTTAGTATTTTTTAAGTAGTAATTAAGTAATCTGTTGTCTTAGTTTTAATGTAATTAATATACGAAAAATGGTCACGACTACACAATCAATATTATAAGGCTGTTATTTCATATTAGCTACATTCATCATTATTATATCAAGAGCTTTTATTTACTTTGCAATGATTGAATAGTGGTTTCAAAGGAGTTGTTTTTGTTTGTAATCAAATGCATTCCCCACGTGAAGAATAACATCACTTTGAATTATACATCTGTATCATTCACTTTGATTTTTTCCACGGTTATAACTCCTATGATAAACACCTACCACACATCGATATATGCCGCACAGATATATATTTTAATTCTTTTACTATGGTGATAAATAATTTGGATAACGAATTGATTTATTTCGTTCATTTTCTTGATTTAATGTTTATGAGATCACTACACAACTAATATTGTTTATGTTAGAATAAAATTAAAATTTGAAATATTTCATTTCAATTTTACAAGAAATAGGATGACAATATAATTATAAAATAGCATTATATAGCATACCCATGTAGATTCCCTGGGCTTCAGGTGGAGATCAAGTGGTCCAATGATTTCAAAGTTTCCATAGCCACACGAAGATCCACCTGGACCTCCTTGGAGCCATATGACCAATGGACGATCAGTAATGCTAGCAACATTTGCTGTTGTATGGTAAAGCCACCAGAACATATGAGCACCGGTACGAACTGTCACATACCCATAATCTTGCTCGCCTGGCCCAAAGCCTTTTTTGGCTGGAATATTTAATTATAAAAAAATAATTCTTACTTAGTATTATATATGTATATATACTTAACTGTAATATATTTCTTTTGAAAATTTATAAGGTAGCGATGAAATACTATTAGATTATATGTCGATACCTTAAATCTATAATAATTTCACAAAGCTTGACAAAACTTAAGCTTTAGCAATAAAAAAAAGCATATGGAAGTTAAGAAATATACGCGATTTAAAAAAAGTTAAAAAAAACTGTCATTGCTTGATAACTGTGCAAGATCTAATAAAACTGTCAAAAATAGCCAATAAATTTTAAAAATTGAGCCCAGAAATATATTTTACTATTTTAATAAATGCCTGTATCTATTATTTTTTCATAAATATTCCTATAAACATTTTTATGACTAAGTGTACATATTTGCAACACAAAATATATCCCTTACACTCTCAAATCAATTATTTTATATCAAGCATGGTAAGTAATTTATTAACAATATTCAGTTTTTTTTTAACTGTTTTTACGTGTTCTGTTATTGAATGAAAGCTTTTTTATTGGATTGTATATCTATAAATATTGAATTTATTTTTAAACTAGTGCAAAAAAACAATTTATTTTGAAAATAAGTGGAATTAATTAGTATAACTATAATACCATAACATTTTTTTGTAATAATTATTAAAAAATCATTCTTGAATGGTATTTCAATAAGATATTATCAGTTACTCGTTTATTATTATAAATATTTAATAGAAATAAATGAATGTGTATTAATTTAATAATTGAAATACAAATTCTGTTATCCGTTCAAATTTAATAACGTTTCACAGTATTTATTGAAAGTGTTTCAACAATTTTATTAAAATAGTAATATAAATTACCAATTGAAAATTATAAAAATAAAATAGAAAATTAAATTTTACCTTGGGAGCCAGCAATTAAAGCTAGAGCCAAAAATAAAACGACCCACTTCATGATCAACAAAACACGACTTGATCTTAATAAATTTATATTTAAGTAAGGTTCGTTAAACAACTCTCAAGGTGTATTTATCATTTATATTAATGTAGGCTTAAGATTGTAAATACCTTATCAATGATCTTCGTTCTTATTTAAGCAACACAATTTAATTCCTTTCACTTGTCAGAAATCTAATTTCATTTAAGTACTCAGTTGCGTAAAACTGGAAAATCCCATCTTATCAATTTTAAAACATAATGTATTAAACAAATAATCTAATGAATCGATATCACAAGTAATTTAGCAAATATTTAGTATAAAGCATGTAATAATATTTTTCAATTTTCAATTTAGTAAAATATTAATTTGATAAGAAATATTGAACAGCAAAACATACATAGAATAACGTATGGTGGTACTACAATAATGAGTATTTAATAAATAAAAAATACGATAATAATAATTGAAATATAAGAACATATACATTATATAAATTGTG
The DNA here is from genome assembly GCA_022683975.1 of Rhyacophila evoluta. Lineage (NCBI taxonomy): Eukaryota > Metazoa > Arthropoda > Insecta > Trichoptera > Rhyacophilidae > Rhyacophila > Rhyacophila evoluta. The sequence goes on along the minus strand of JAGVSQ010000642.1, from coordinate 27,585 downwards.
TATACAGTTAATTGTATCCATATTCTTTTGACAGATTTAATTTGTACTGAAATTATATTTCTTTCCATATTCTGAAGGATAATCTATTATCCACCAATTTGTATGCTTTGTCACATGACATTCACGTTACTAGACTCTACTGGAGGAATGCCAAGTAAATGCCTAGGAATTTTACCGATTGGAATAAGAAACAGATCAAACTTAAGCACTATCGAGGTACTTTCGACATTAGAATTCCTGAAACAATTTAATCTGTTTAAGAATTCATATCACCAATCGAATCTAAAATAATGTAGATATAGAGCTAGGTGTCTAACAGATATTGATTTTTCTCGCCGAAATAGACAATTTTACTTTGTACTACAAAAATCTTCATCTTAAAAAAAGCCATCAAGTTTCCAACAAAAAGGTCTAATGAATAAGAATCGGTTTGAGGAATTTTTGCTTTATAAATATCTGTTTGAAATTTATTCTCAAAACTCGTCTAGTTAGATTGAAATTTTTTTTCTTTGGTCATTCCTTCAATACATATAATAAATTATCGATACAAATTCACAAAAATTTTATAAAACTTCAAATACACATCAGAAAACTCTTCATAGCGTTGTAAATCATAACCACATACGCTTACCTGTCAAACCACAGTAGATAATAAATCAATAATTAGCAGAGAATATATATTTTATATTTAAATGAAATACTCAAGAGTTCGCTTTGAATTTAAGTAATGTTCTTCATTGTTAATTTTCCGTCGTCTTATCTACTAGTTGATAGTAAAAATGTTTGAGTCGAGATGCCTTAAGTATTTAGAACTGCCTAGAAGTTACGTGACGTAATACTCACAGCGATATTGTCACCAATTAGTCAGTGATAATGGTATATCCCTAAAAAGCGCAAAGCTTTGAAAGCTCACGAAAGCGCCGGATGGACGGATGTTTAAACTTCATTAGTCACCCTTTGTGCTTCTTTCGCGACATCTCTTAGCACAGGGTATGTTTACATCTGTGTACGGTATCAGTCTTACAAGCAAGCATAAATTACCCGTCACACAAGGATACACCCTTTATATAGAAAGGATTGTTTTAGATAGTTGAGTACAATAATATAATATATAACAATAACTAATGCGACCTAATCACAGCACCAACAACAAAATCAAATCCAAAAAAGCTTATTCTTAAAAATAATTTAAATACTTCATTTACTTCTTATACAAATTATAATTTTACTAGGGGTAATTTAGTGTTATATATACTATTTATAAAGCTACTGGATATGTAAAATCTATGTTTATGTAAATCACTGAAAGTTTTATTGGATTTAATATAACTATCGTTACTATTTTTTTTAAATTTTAGGTAGCCAATAATTTAGTGTAAAGATATATCATTTTTTTTATTAAATGACAGACTCCATGTGTTAATTAAAATGCATTCACATATATAATTTACACAATAGTATAATTATTTCATATAGTCGAGATTGATCACCATATGGAAAAGCATTCATTTAATCAAATAATCTCAATTTAAATAAATATTTGTAAAATGTGGTAAATATTTTAATAAACAACAGTTTAACTTCAAGTGTTTTCTATTAAAAACATTTTTTTTTATAAGTAGTGTATCACGTGAATTGTGGAGATTTTATTCGTAAATTTATAAACTAACCTACATTAAAACACAGTCTTAATTAAAAATAATATAATGTCACATGAAGCGATTTCGTTTAACAAAATCACTGCTCTCTAGATAATGTTACGGTGACAATTAACTGTTAAAATACTACACTATACTGCACAAATATGCTCGTGCACGTTTAATAAATCTATTTATCTTTTAGCTGCTTTCCACGTTTGAGGTACTTAATTT
>JAGVSQ010000642.1:0-25704 GCA_022683975.1 Rhyacophila evoluta | reverse complement strand
AATAAATCTATTTATCTTTTTTATATTTCTTCTAAGTTTAGAACCTCTATTTGGTGTTTTGTTGCAAAAAAATACACCACTATTTAGCTGATACCCTGTATGATTGGCATATAAACAAAATCTAAATTAATACACGACATTTTAATATTTCTATGTCGGTTTTCAATTTATCAATATTATTATTGAAATCCTGTGTATGGTTTAGCTGTTGTTATTATATCTTGAGTATTTTCCCGGGAAAAGGTTTAGCTAATGGCTAGTAACCAATCCAATTAGTGTCAAAAAGTCCTTCATGGAAGTCTCCTTTATTTGAATAGACAGAATAATACAGTGTTTAAACGAAGTCTTCGCACAAAAAATCTAACATACTTTTATTCGTGGTTGATACAATACTTTAATTTATAACTATCATCTTTGAGATTTTAAATAAAATTTATTTTATACATTAATTGTTATTTGATGTCATAATTGTATATTTGTTATAATATTAAATTTAAATTTCTATAGTCTCTCAGCAATGCATGCATTTGATAAAAATTCTTTATTGGAACATGTCACTAAAAAGATTCAAAACATTTATTCATACATCGTCGCTTTAGGATTGGTTTGTCGAACAGACCAGCCGTCAAATGTTCAGAAGATGAAAAACAAATCTCATTTAAATACGTACAGATACATACACGAAGGTATCAGGACTATTTTTTAACGCCTTTAATGTTGATGTTTTGTGGGAGAGTATAATTATAGAAATAATATTGCAAAAGCTATCTTATTAATTAAAACACGATTTGTTTTTCAATTTGCAGATCTGGATATTTAACAAACCAATTCTAAAGTGACGACATAGGGAGTTTGCATGACAGATACTCACAGGAAAATTGACCATCTTATCATAACTGAAACAAATATGCGCTATTGAATTAGGCTATTTTATGTGCGATCGATGTCTAATAAAAATCTTATTTAGCCTTGCAGTTAAATTTTTGAAATAATTTGATTTATACAACCTTAAATATTACTTTATAAATGTAAGTAACCCTGCCAAATCTAATCAATAAAGCTATTGTATTCTGGCATGGCTCGAAAAGATCAGAACATGTCGCTAGGCAACTGTATTTACTGGATAAACCGTGAGGTATATATTTAATCTGCATTGGAAGCACGTTACAATTAACTATTATTAGGATGAATATATTATTTGAATGTAGCGTTCATTAACATACATCCGTTCCTTTATTTAAGACGTCGTAGATGAGACGAGCGCTAATCAGACTAATGTTTTTTCGCGTTGTGTTTGTGTTGTCCGTTGACAATAAGATAGATGCTTTAGCATTTTGACTAATGCTTCTTTCTTTGACTTCTAATGCCTTGCAAAACAAATAAAACATTAATAATTTTATCATTATTGTTTTCCGCGTAATGAAAATACACTAAAGTATTTAAAAATAATTATTACTAAACACACATATCACATAGATAGAAAAATATACACAAAATGATATTAAACCATAATTTAAAAATAAAAGATTAACAGGTAAGAGTGCACACTTTGCTACCGTAGGTTACGGATCAGAATCTCGCAGCTTCACAAGGATTTTTTTACATTCTAATATGTGGCACTAGATTTCGAAAATATGGAGCAATTAACTGAGACCAAATTCTTTAGGAAATAATCTTTTAAGATAGTAACATATCAAATTAATATGTAATTGATCCTCAGCAAGTCAAAAAGATTTTTGCGATAAAAGTGTTATTAAGCGTGCTATTATAATAATTATCTATGTAGATAAACATACATTCGACGAGTGATTATTCCCGTATAATCTATGGCTAGGCTTATATCCGGTGTAGTAAATGAAAAAAAATGACATGAACATATCCTTGTTTAACTCAACAAAAATCAAACATCGTTTTATTTTCTTATAACTATTTACCAAAATTGCTAATAAATTAGTTATTAACTCGATCGAGTTACGATTATAATGATGCTAATGGAAACAGTAGGCCTAAGTATTAATGGAAATATGCTTTAAATGATACAAAAGCATTGTTATTTGCATATAATTACGTTCGCTGTTCTCATCGCGTCAAAGAACGGCCAGTATGCCAATGACAATTTGCATATTAATTATTATATGAAATGCAATACCTCCGAATATTTCGCTCTTTGCATCCAACTTTGGATTCAACCTAGTTTGACTATACGTAATTTTATGCAAAACCTTTGCGCTATATGGATTTATGATATGTAAGTACCGTATTCCATAAAACTATTTATAATATATTCATAATCCACTTTCATCTTATTTATCTTCTAACTCCATAGTAGAAGCATTTCTAAATATTAACGCATACGGAATAAAATCACTTTATATAATTTATTATATTCATTACACAGAAATGACTTCATAATATTTTTTTCAGTTTTAGTAATGTATACCTGATACAAACAAATAATCGAATATAAAAACTTAGACATAGATCTGTTGTTTATCAATTTATATTTCCATAAACAAAATTTAAAATATTATTTTTATTGTATTGACTGTCATCTACTCATTGATTATCAATCTATATTATAAATCTGAAACCGTTTTTCAAGCCTAAAATAATTTTCAGCTTTTTGATCGTTATTTGATACGTCATTCCGTATCGTAAATATCAGACGGGATTTATAAACTTTTCAAAGTTTTTTATATTAATTAAATGCTCAGCAAGTTTATCAGGTATAATTAATACAAAGTTACTCTGCTACGGCTACAGGATGCAGCCATGACCTTGTGACGGACCCGTGATTAATGACTGGCGATAGGGATTATTATTCTACTTACGAGAGACATCACCTTTTTTTTTACTCATTAAATGAGTAAATATTTAATCTATTAGTAATGAAAATGGTTCATTACTTTTTTTGAGTCACCATGGAAATAAAAACCAAAGATTCGCATAGATTGATGTTTAACTGAAGGACACTACTAATTTTCTCTTCATATTCAATTTAAAAAATTTCAATTTGAATGTAAAATCCATGTTCCGTTAGATTCTTTACATGTTGTTGTTCGTTCATATAAACGCCTTTGAATTTACTTGTGTAACAAAAAGAATTACTTTATCCTGCTAAATATAATTAATAGTTTACCTCTCTATGCGGACAAATGCTTCATTTAATGTATTTTAATTACGCATACATATTAAATTGAATGCGATTGCTTTAAGTGAACTCTCCTTTTGGCAGGTACACAACAACCTTAGCCTTTTCTATTTGGCTCTGTCGGACTTTCCCGTCTGCGGTGGGTCGGCCGGGAAAGTTTGCACTTTGAAATCTAATTGAACATTTCAGAAGCAGTATTAACATTTAAATAATATTATCCCGTTTCAGTGCCGGGAATCCACAGCACCGGTAATGGGATCCTGGAATGAATTATGCATTACTGCTTACGAGGGCTTATGACTGTCATGGAAAGTAAATGTAAAGTGATGAACCAAGACATGTTCACGGATAAATTCAAAATACCGGTTTCGACTTTGCAGTGATTTAAACTATTTGATATGGATATTATACATTAAATATAATATTTGATTACAATATCACTTAATATAAAATTATATATATATGACAATTTAATGATAATTCAGACTACACCACAAATTAGTCAAGATGTGAGTAATTTAGTAGCCACTAAATGCTGCAGTAACAGAAAATTGTCTGAAAACAGTACAACAGTGAGAGACGTGTCAAGATGAACACAGTTAAAATAAAAAAATTAAAAGCTTATCTGTGCTGGCCATATATCACAGAAGGCTTAAATATTTAGATTCAAATTTTAAATCTATTACTTTGCTCCAACAAAACAACATTTTTATGACCACTAATTAAAAATGACTGTAACGTGTTCAGACATAATCTCGTTATTTATTTGGTATTCAATATGTACTGGTACGAGCGCAACTTAGCTGAAAAATTAGAATCGAGTCTATTCAATTAACTGAATAATTTTACTAAACTACTCGGTTAACTTTATCTGTCCACGTAAGTTTAAGTAATAAATTACTATACAGTCGGTTAAAATACTGACATAGTCTGAACCAGCCTTAATATATAGAGTCTTGAAAGATTAAGTATCATTCATTTTTTTTTAAATCATATAGCAGTTCAATAATTATTCTCACCATCGATACAAACTCTCTCTATTACCTGTGTTTTAGAACTTATTCTTTCTACAAATCAACCTCTTCTATTCTGTTGATCAATTGAAAGGAATCTCGTAGATGTAACATATTTTCTACCTATGAACCGTGATCTACTCTATAGACGTCCAAATTTTCCCTGCGATATGATAGAAGGACTACTGTAGATCACGTACAGTCTGCGGTTGTGATTTCTCGCCACGTGCCACCACCATACACGCATATTTATTGATATGGGCATCACAAAGGCATAAGATACGGGTAAAGTTTTATACTCGGGATATTTTGGTATATGACGCAATTAAGTAACGAGTTCGGAATATCGTTATTTTAATCGTCTGGGCTTACTAATTGTATTTAACTTGTGAACACTATCTATAACCTGAAGTAAGTTTATAAAATTCTACAGTTTTGTTCCCAACTTTTTTTTATTATGTCTGAAAATCAATTATAGTTTTCTGCAATTTCATTTGGAATAGTTATAAAGTCAGTATGACTTTTATAATCTTTTTATCATACTAAAAAAAAGCTCGCAGACATATTTTTACTAAGAAGATTACAAATTTATTTTCAATTAAGCCAATACTTTTTTATGTGCATTGTCTTATGAGAACCCTTTTTATCAAAAAACTTATTCTAAAAGTTTTGAAAGTTTAGTAATTTGTAGGAGCACACAGAACTGAAAACTGATTCAGAGCTGGCTCGCCCGCATCTCGCGTTCACAATTTAAAGAATGTTTGCACACATTTAAAAGTAGTGGCAAAGTAGATACTTTTGTAGTTCTTTCTAAAAATTCTAACAAACTTTTAAACGAACTGTTTGAGCTTTAAATTAATATTTTGTATCCGATGTATCCGCTTAATTTCAGAAGTTTGATTAAAAAAATATTAAACATTATCTAAAATGTAACTGATTAACGTCTTACTACCCCAAAAACTACAGTGCTGGCTCCCGAATTTCCAGTAAAACATTTATGTTTAAATTCAAGTTACGCGAAATCTCCTAGATCGATTATTGTAATTAGATACAAAAATTATTTTATTATATATTAATTGTCAAATGAATTTTAAAAACACGTAAACGGAAGAGATGACAAATCCAGGTGGATATCATTTACTTACTGATGACTGTATCTAGCCGCTTTGAATACTCCTTCTCTCCTGATACATCATGAAATCGCTCATATGAGGGATGCTATGAGGGACATTACCGCTATACACATATCAGCGTCATCTGATACACGCATCCACGAACACCCCGGTCTTAAACTCAATACGAAATAATTATTTCTGTCGATATTGATCCATATTTTTATTTTTCAATGACATTATTGAACTTTTAGGGGGTTTTATGGGAAATACATAAATTATACAGACCTTACAATCGGTGTATTTCGAGAAGTAAAATAAAACATAAGTACTGGTCACACACTACCCACCACCAGGCAGCATCTCCGTCTCTCCGTCATATATTATAAAACGAGTACAAGCTAATTTTAATAAAAGTGTTTCTTTCACTTTTTCTATTAGTTTCTCGAGTGTAGCATATGGAATCCGTACGGAGCTTTTAAGAATCTTCGATGCAGTACAATCAGATCAGTATAATATAAGCATATGATGATACATCTATATCAGTATCGCATTTTAAGCAGTCCATGACACATGGAGTATTGCATGTTTATGTTAAAACTAAGAGTCGTAAATCATTTTTGTAGTACCGCTTTTGTGGTAGTGAGGGAAATTAGGTCACGATGACAAATTTTGTAGAACTGAGGTGAACGAAGTATTTAACTGAAGCTTGTCGTATTAATATAAATTACGTTAATGATCAACATATAAATTAAAAACGTTCGTCATTTATTGCCACTAAACCACGTCACTGTCAAAAAATAAAAATTATATTTACAATATTTTCATAATATTATTAATCAATAACATATTCTCTGTCCAGAGGACTCAATACGATAGCAAATAAAATTATAAGTTTAATATGTTTTATATAATAATAGAAACGTTTTTAAATTTTAAAATTGACAGATAATAATAAGTCAAACTGGGCTACGAACTGCTGCCCCATCCACCGTATTCTCCAGATTTGGCATCGTGCTACTTATTTTTGTTTCTAAGCATGAAAAAATTACTGGGTGGGCAGAAATTTTAGTCAAACGAGGAGGTCATCGCCGCCACGGAGGCCTACTTTGCAGATCTCGAGAAAACGTATTTTTCAGACGGGTTAAAAAAGTTGGAGCATCGCTGGGTCAAGTGTATCGAGCTGAAAGGAGACTATGTTGAGAAATAAATCGCCACTTTTCCAAAATTTTCGTTTTCTTTTTGTAGGCTAAGTACTTATCGGACCGCCCTCGTATTTCAATGTATAGACCGAAAACCAGTAGGACAACATTTTTAGGCGAAAAAGTTGCAAATGCGTTTCACATTCTGTGTGTTTACTTATAAATCATATTTTACTATATTCTTGCTACGAAAAACTTACACTTTTTACAAAATCAATAAAGATAATACTAATATTTTTTGTGTGGTAAACTAAATTATTTTCTTAAGAAAATATGCTTAGAAATTTATCTAGAATATTTGCTGATACTATGATTTTATTTTACTCATTTTAATCTAAGTTATGATTTTGGCCATTCATGTTTATTTAGGCAATATATTTCTGGAAGACCATTTTCCAGATGAAAAATATTATTCAAGTGTATTAATTAGACTATGTATTAATCTGAAAAATTGATTCAAGTGATAATTAAAGTTTAAGACACATATTATTAAGCTAGTAAGTATTGTAGTCCGTTAATGTGTATGTTTTTAGTGAAAACTATATCGTTTAAAATCTCCAAGATGTTATCATATCAGAAGTCGAGCAGAATCGTTATCTATATTATTTTGATTTTAAAGAGTTATTTGACACATATTACAGTCATCGGATGATAAATATTTTTATTGCATAATTTTATTGGCAAAAGCGCGCAAGTTCCTGTAGATATAACCGCTGCAAAATCCAGCGATCGTAAATTTTATAGAATTTAAAGTCACCGACATCGGTAAATTACAACATTCATATGTTTGGGTAAGCCATAAACTCAGCTAGTAGCCTTCGCCGTGGAGTAACTTCCATTAGCTCCGTGCATATAAGAAGATTTGTATTATTTACGAGCTGTGATTAATATCTTAGCATTGTGTAAGTTATGGCCTGATTTATAAACAAGGAGAGTTTAATCAAGACATCAGTTCATATATTTCCATGTACACTACACTTCGTGAGAATATTGCCATTTTACTATTATATATTCGAATACAATGTAAGGAAGTATCTTGTTTCATTACCTCTAGCTGTATTAAAATACCAATAAATACACAAATGTAATGAAAGGTGACAAATTTTCAAAAAATATGCTCTACTATCCTTTTCCATAATTATTTCCTTACTATTTTTATTTGTTTACTCGTGAGACTTTTTTAAACACTTAAAACAACAAACCGAAATATTTGTTAAATAATTACCGATGATTTTTAATGTATTAAAGTTAAATTTTATTCATGGATAAAGCGTCATATTACAGTCCACAAAAGATACACAATTTTCGTCGGACTCTCTTTTAATAATTACCTATATAATTGATAATATATTTTCGACTTCATATATACGATAATTCCTCATTTACAGTGTAATAAAATTCACATAAAACATTTTTGATTATACATATAATACTTTAGATATTTTAACAAAACGTGAAGAACTTTTGGGGTTGTGTAAAGAAATAAGCTTCGTAAATATTTTAACGTAAAAGAATATTTTACTACTGTGGGAATTTTCCAATAGTGTTTAGTGACGAACGAACGTGCTGACTTCAAAAATATTTAAAAATAATACTGATTAAATACAGATATTATGCAAAGATATTGGATTACAAATAATTGATACAATATTAAATTGAATCTCTTGATTCAGTTTAATAAACCATTATCGAAACTGTACATAATCAATGGTCTTGATTAATTAAGCTAGTTGTTTGCTATCAAGTCAGCTAATTTAATTAAGTTTTTACCACGAGACATTAATTAAATAACAATAGAGAAGACGTATGAATGTTTATTATTAATCGTTATAATGATGTCACAATTAAAATATCTACCGAAAAACTTGTATAAATATTATACTTGTAAAATTATAAACAAAAATAACATTGAACTATTGTCTCTTGGATATATATTGCTTTATTTTTATTCGCATATCGTCGCCAATATTGCAGGAACACGTAACTTGATTTGTTTGTTTAAGCCACCATGTAAATTACAGTTTATTATTTGCAAAATTTGTACACGTTTAACATATGTGTGAATACAAAAATATGCCAACGGTACAAGAGGTTACAAAAAATAAAACTTTACAAAGTGACTTGAACCAAAAAATCTAGTTACGCGTTCCTGCAATATTAGCCACGAATGATTTTAAGTATTTCTCATCAAACAATTATTATTTTTCACTGAATAGTATCAATTAAATAATATTTTATAAACTTGTATTTAAATTGGCAAAACATGATTAAAATGTATGTCATTAAACACGTAACTTTAGTCAAATACAGCTGTATTGTAATTTTATTTAGTATCTATTAATATAGGTATTACAATCGTAGAAGATTGGCTTATTATACAAGGAACACTTTGATATATGACGCATTCATGCTGCGAGCTCAGAAGGGAACCGGAAGTTCAGCATATCAGCTGTGTACACGACTTGAAGGGTATGGCAGCGAGCGGGTTGTTACTTTATACGGTTTCCTAGTAAATACTTCGCCGGTGTGTGCCGGAAAATGTTATTAATTGTTATTGTTTTGTATAAAGAAGTAACTTAACAAATTGAGTTATTTGTAAACGGTAGGGCGTTCCTGAGAAGCTTGTTACAATTGTGTTTGTTTTCTCTACTCGGATGATAATAAATCACTATTTTGGTCTTGTTTGCGCTAAGGGATGGTTTACGCTACATTTCTAGCTTACAAATATACATGTTTCCCAATAGCAAAGTTATGTTTAATGTTCCTTAAAAAATACACGTTTCGTTTCCAACTACACTTCTACAAACTTCATCCCACATTGTTTATAACTAATTCCAGTACATATTACTTCCGCATAAATAACACTAAAATTTATATTTTAATTTAAATATCGTTTTGATCTCTAACATATTAAATACTCCAAATCTGAAGTATACATGTTTACTCATAAAGAATATATATATATATATTATATTAATGTATTCCACTATTCCATATTTTCCACTTTTAGAGCAAATATGGTCAAAAAATAAATACATCTATATTCTTTTCGCAATTAAAAAAACTATAATATATAATTATAATAAATTAGCAATGATAATTGAAATGTATTATTTGTATAATATAGAAAAGTTAAGCCGCACGTAATAGTAACTTTCTCATAAATTATAATGAAATGTTTTTTCAGTAATAAATGAGATACAACGGAAAAAAATATTATGTCCGAAATCTTATCACATAATTTATAATAATATGATTTTTTTTTAGTTATTAAGGCTGTAACAACAACTTTTTTTATTCGCACACAATCTAAAATAAGTGATAGTTGGATGAGTATTATACAAATTGTATGATAAAATTGTAAAATACTTTTCCTCGTAAAAATAAACTTACAATATGTTAACTAATAAAACCGGTATAGTAGATAAAATGTTTTATTATTTATGAGAAAAATGTAAACTATCAAACATTATTTATATTTTAATATTATAATATGTTAATATGAATAAAAACAAAATCAATTATCCTTCATGCCATATGGAATATATTTTTTTTCTCTCATTAATTCTTAGTGTTTTTTGATAATTAAATTCTTGCCAAAATTTTGAATGTATTTCACTCGAACTTATTTTAGTTTCTTTACCAGTTTTTTAATCAGTAAAAGTCGATACATCGATGAATTTTCTACGTGATTTGATTAGTTGTGGATTATAAATTATGAATTGGCAGTTATGTGTTAAAGAAAACGCATATATTTCAACTATTCCTGTACACAATAAATCCCAATATAGGCAAATATATTATTGCATGTGTTATCTTTGCTTTCTCATTTCCCTTTTCGTTCCTGTTTCACAGCTTCGTTCGGGAAACATCGAATACCGTACTCCATCGTTAACTGCCACCCCCTTTTCTCGGAAGCCTGGCTGCTGATGTGAGTTATTACCAACACGTCGTCCTACACAATGGACCGCTGATGATGGATGCCGTGCCACAGGTTAGCCTGTATCAGCTTGTTTCCTCAAGATAATCACTTTGGCATGCATGCACGTCACTAAACTCGGCTATAGTTTCAAAGATATTACATTTTCAATAAGACTATTGATTATTGAAAACGTAATTTATATTAATAATTATTCAAAAACCTAGTTACTTCAATCACTTCAAATACAAATATATTTTTAAATAATAAAATTGACTAAAATTAATTTTTAAATCTTAATAAAATATTATACCCAACCTCGTTATTTTCATAATGTTATATCAATAAATTAATAAAATTGTTAAAAAATTATATATACCACACATGATATGAGTTATCTAGTTCCTATCTACCATACGATTAAGTGCACTTTGGTAAAATGTTGGCAAATCGATTTTTTTTGTTTGTCACTTTTTCTTATTTTTTTTTTTTTTAATATAAATACATAATATAAATGTTTATTTCGTGGGCTTCGTTATTAGATTACGAATGTTTAAAGTAAATTTAAATATTTGTTTTATTTATATTTTAGGAGTAATTACGATAACAATAATTAATTCGTAATTTTTAAATCCACTTTTCATATGGTTTTATTGCCGTTGGGAACTTATCGACCTTTTATTATGATCTTAAATAAAGACTAGAATAGAAACTCATACTGAATTCAAATTTGACAAAAACTGCATTTATCGTAGATAGGAACCAAACTTTACACTATAGATATTATTTAGTACTATTTTAATGTATAAAAGAGTATTTTTATACGTAGGTGTTGGTCCATTAAAAAAAAATCCGTTGAACCAGTCGAGCTACGCCTAATCCATTATTTGTTGTATCGGTATCTCTATAACGATTTTCCAGTTTTCAGATAAACTCAATAAATAAAATTTCGCATTCGAAAAGTTAAGTATATACGCAAAACAATAAAGAGAATATATTACCAAACACTTGATAGACAAAACTCTCACCGTTCTCATATTCATTTGTACGTACCAAGTAAATCGGACAATACATGATCACCAAAAATAAGTACTAAAATGAATAAATCGACACTTCCTACTAGTACTTCTATAAGATGTATGAAATCTGAGATTGAAAAATTCCAAATAAAAGTAAATATTACAAGACGTATGTAAGATTTTTTTTTTCTATAATAGTTTTAGTATATTTCGCTAGATGGCAGTGCTTAAGAATTTTGATCTTCTGGACATTACATTCCATCTTAATAATTTGACAGTGACATTTGCCTAAAATTAGTTAATAATCTTATCAAATTACATTTATCTTAATACAATAAAAATAGATATATACATTTAATTATATACTCACTCTAGATATAAAGACGATCTGATATTCTACGTTGGCAATCACTTATATTACATTCTGATATAATACTGGATAACCCCAATATGTGAAATAATATCACATCAATAATAATAGCTTATCTTATGGTATTAAGTGAGTCTTAATATGTACATACTCGACAATATTATCGTGGTCATCAAATACGTACAGTCGTCATTAATATTAAGGTCAAATTTTATGCAAACCAATATAACACTCAACGATGTAATATATAAAATATAATCCGACAATTCAAAGCAGAATCCCGATATAAAAGCAATCCCAAATTTTAATATTTACATGAATATATCTAAATTTAAAAATAAAATTACTGTCAGTATTTTACACCATAGTCACAGTACTTCGAAAATAGTTTTAGCAGGAAATTTTGTTTGGTATTGAATTTTAAATACAATTTATGTCTAATTCTGAGAAAATTATTCCTTTAATAATATTTTATGAATTTTGGAATTAAAAGTTTTTAATTTTACAACAAACAGAATTTTTTGTACCGAGTAATATAATCTACTATTTTTTATTTTATTCCATTACGCTGTGGAGCGTATGAATTTCCGAAATGTGAAAAAGACAGATTATTTTTCACGCGAATTGTTTTTTAGACAATTGCTCGACCCAATGGGCATCTGTTCCTGCTTTTTAATTTTTTTTTAAATCTGACAGATGGGAAATTGAACCCACATTTCCCGGATTACTAGGCACGCACGCTACCAACTATGCTACCGGAAAAAAACATAACGGCACCATATTAAATAATATTTAATTCAACTTTTTTTTTTGTCGAGAAATCAGATAATTTTTAAACTAGTATTACTTATTTAACATGCATCCAGTTGTGTATTTATGTTATATTTTTTTAGCGTTTGGAGAAATTGAAGCTCCAATCTTTGGCACCAAAACGCGCTCGCTAATTTCTCATTTTCCGGAAAAATATGTAGTTTATATATTAAACTAAATGTGTATATTTTGTTTTTTTTTAAATTGATGCATTTTCCAAATCCACAAAATTTTTAGTTGGGCGGTTAATAAATACGGTACCAGACAAAATTTTATAGCTCCATAATTATTTAGGAAACAATCATAGATGTAGGATCAGCTAACAACTATAATGAATTTAGTTTAACAGTTAATGTACTCACATTTAAAAAATCTATTAACTATTTTTTCCCTATATATTGAGAATTGTCTTTTTGACTATGCTAGAGCAAATCGAAAAGAAGTTTACAATAAACTTATAAAAAATAACCAAATTGCCCGCCGGACGTTAATTCTGACTAGCAGACAGTCAGATAAATAAAATGTATGTAAAAATAAAATACGTGACAAAAGTCATTTCCTATTATTTTCGAATTTATAGACACATGCAGTATATGTATTTTCGACAATAATGTACTTAAATATCATGCTTACCGCATATTCTAGCACTATCACAAATATAGTACTCAACATCTGATTGTACAAAAGAATGAATACAATAGAGTAGAGGCATAAAAGAAAACCCTTATCCAGCAGTGGATAAATAGACCATTGATATAATATTTGTAGAAAAAGTATAAATTATGAAAGAAACAAACATACAATTGTTTTTTACAAAATATATTTGCACTATCTCGTATTAGATCATTTTTATAAACAGCTTTTTATTATCATAGATATGTTATTGATATTTTCGTTTGCCTCTTTACAGTTTCATGACTAGTAAGTATTTCAATCCCTTAAAACCACAAAAAGTGACGTTTTGTGATACATTTATTCAAGTATTTTTATCATGTTTAATATAAAACTGGGGCATATGCAAAATATGTTGTATTAAACGAATTATTTTTTTTCATCTAGAAGATTTTTCAAAATTTAAGCAACGTTAGAAAACGCAAGCTTCGGCAACAAAGCGCATACGTTTATCTCTTGGTCATTGTACGAAACAGTATAGTATAAGGAACTCATATTCATTTTTTTTATTATTTCATCTATTAAGTACATTATAAGTTACGAAATTGAGCAATTCACAATAAAACATATATTGTTTTTAAAATCAAACTTATCAAATTTATAAAAATATATAATGACAAGAAATGTTGGTGGCCAAAAATATAAGTAAATGTAAAGGAAGAAGTAAAACTCATTATGCTTGTTTAATAAATGTTACTTCCAGTGAAATCAGCTGCAATATTCAATAATATAAATTCGGTATAATTATTCAC
The DNA here is from genome assembly GCA_022683975.1 of Rhyacophila evoluta. Lineage (NCBI taxonomy): Eukaryota > Metazoa > Arthropoda > Insecta > Trichoptera > Rhyacophilidae > Rhyacophila > Rhyacophila evoluta. The sequence continues at coordinate 11,684 of JAGVSQ010000642.1, read as the reverse complement.
TCGATTCGATGAAAACGATACTTAGCTAGCGTGTTCTTAATCGACTAAGAAACTTGAGCTAACGCAAACAGAGCTCAGATAAAATTCTTTGGAAACAACAATCACTGAATGCGAAGAGGCTTACACAAAAATACACGTTCGTAGACCTTCCGCATAAGTCCTGCTAAGCCTTTAACCCGCTCGCACCTTAAAAGTTTAACGTTTTTCAGAGGCCAGTATCCTGCGAGTAATCCCAGTGAATGACTGCCGCGGTGTAGATAACACCTCACACAAAACATTTTGGATTTTTTTGTCCTAACAAAATAATTATATTGTTACGTAGAGTTTTTCGTTGCTCTTGTGTCTGTTTTTTTATGGAATTTGATTATATTTTTTATAAAAACTTGTCAACATTTATCAAACTTGGATGGAAAAGTATATGAGTAAATTCAGCTCTGCACTAAGTACGGATATGTTTAATTTTAATTAAATTGTATTAATGTAAAAAAAAGCATTAACCTTTCAGTTTTTAACAAATTGTTTTTGTTTTTAAAAATACAATGTACCTAGCTAAATACACATTCTGTCAAAAAGAATCTATCCGTAAATGCCGAATTATTATCAAAACTCGGCATTAGATTTAAAAAAAGAGGATCTGCCAAATTTGGTTGCAAGAAAAGGGAATCAAACTTCATTCACAGCATTATTGTTTTGTGAGGATTAATGCCTTTTGCCAAAGAAAGAGCGATGCGTAAACACAACAATAATTAAAGCATAGTGTAAAAATAGTGATGTGCGCTGAAAAAATATAACACGTCAACTTTTAACTAACCATTAATACGCTTTTGTTTTTTTTGTAATTATAGGTCATTTTTTTTTTATAAAATTGATAAATAAGTATTATTTACTTAATGTATTGGGTATTTTTTCTTTATATTTAAATACACTTTTACAGTTTGTACCTTTATGGAACTCAAACTGTGACCAGATGTTAAATGAATCACAAGCGCACACTTACCAAATCAGCAACAATGACGATAAATAGGTTCTAAATATGTAATCGACATAGTTTCAAATATAAATTTAAAAAAATTAAATCAAAATTATGTTTTTTTTCAGCAGATTAAAAAAATCTGAAAGATAAAATTATTTATTCCCTACTACTTTTCTTATATTAACTACGAATACAATTCAACGATTATATCAATTCAATGTTATTTAAAAAAAAAATTGCATATGTTACTATCGATCGGCACTTTTCACTGATCGTTTGATCCACTAATCAGATTAATCAGATTAATAATGAATTGATTAGTATCAAACTATTTTACTACATATTTTTTCTATTAAAATTATTGCATTTACTTTCAGGTCATTACAACTATATTTTTTTAATTGAGACTATACGACCTAGCAAATAAAATAAACTAATTTTATGTCAAACAATAAAAATTATACTTTGACATGTGTACAATTGGGTGGTGTGGTTTTAATTGGAACTTATTGTCACTATTTACAGCATATCACAATGATACACCATAAACTCACCTACGCTGATTCATTTATCTAAATTTTCGAATCAATGTTTGATAATCCGCTTTTCAGTGGATTACATGGGCGGCAACTCTAATTATCAGCTGAAACAATTATTATTATACGTACACAAATACTTGTTCGTGGCGCGAAGTCCACTTTAAAGGTTTCGCTTTGCGATTTTCCATTCGAAAATTGCATTTTGAATGGAATCCAATTTCGACGCATAATGAACCCCTATTTGACACGGCCTAATTCAATAAAACAAACAATAATTGTTAAGTCTTTTATAAAGCTGTGGTGTATTTTTTATGTAAATATGCAATTATACAATATTATCACAAAACTTTTTTGACATTCTCGATTTTAAAATAAGATAATTGTTACATAGTAGAACTAAAGAAAATACTGAATAAATTTATAATGAAAATATTAACGTGGGTTAAAAAGTGTTCAAAATAGTAAAAATTAATTCTCAGAATTTTTTGTTCTCAAATCAATACAATACAAACAGTTTTGTGAATTATATTAGGATACAGATTCAGTATCAAACAATCTATATTTTTTTATATATGTATACGTTCAATAAGACAGATTTTTATGCGTGCTTCATCTGGTGGAGTGCCCGTATTGATTATTATAAGTTACACCAATTTAATTACAATTCTTAACATTTTTACATCGTCTTTACATATTTTTATAATTTTATAATAAGCATTATACAACGGCTGTTTTCAATTTAAAGTATATATCTCTCTTCTTATCACAGTCTAAATAGTTCGCCTAAATATAACCAATTTTATTTTGTATACAAATATATATTTTAGCTTCAACCTGAATTTACTTTTGTGCAATATTTAAGCATAGTTTATTGCTGTATGGTCATAAGTTGATATACCCTCTAGTCATTCACCTCTATGACAATTTAAGATGATACATGATGCAAGAAACTGTAAACAATCTTAAAAAATACAATCGCCATTGCTTTTAATGCAAAATATTAGATATAAACTAATTGTATACAGAATCTGATTGTATTTTTAAAGATTATATACTAATCTAATAATCACCAATAATAGATCGATGATTTAATAAATAAGAAAATATTCCTAAATTATTCAACACTAAAGGTTCCTGATTTAAACTCTGTAACTGTATGAGAATAATATTGGTTTATAATACAGAATATTAATTCCGAATATATGAACAATTGACTGATTATTAAGTTTTGTCACAAAAAAAACTATAAAAATAAATCTAAATTCCTTACATAGCTTAGAACGGAAATGATCAAATGAGTATTACGATATTATATAACTAAGTTATTTCAGTATGTAAATTATTCAAATGTTAAATATTACTTTAATAATGCAATTAAGTTGAACTTAACTCTTAAAAAAATAATACAAAAATAAAAACATACAGCACTGTGTTACGTAACGCAAATGTATCAATGAAATGTTTCCAACATGACTTATTGTATCAAACGAAATTACGGTTTATTCAAATCAAAGGCCCATAAAACATTGTTTCTTTCTTTAAATTATTCTGTAAATTCACGTTTAATGAAGCCATTACACATTTTATGGTTCATAATAATGATATATACTTACCGTGTAAGAAAATCGATCGATATTTCAAAAAATACACCATGGTTTTGCATTCAGTGAAGTGTAATGTGTTCATTTCAAATTGCAATAAGTCATGCTACTGTTCATAAAAAAAATCATAATTCTCACCAGTGTATTGCCGTTAATATGTAATTTTGTTTATTACATCATTTGACAGTTTTATTGGAAGTTTTCATAAAATGCTTTTGATAAAGTTATTCAATCCTTTTTACGATCGCTAATTTTAGCACTTTGATATTTGAATTATAAACTAAATATTACTTTTATTATACGATATATTTTATTTTATTATGTTATTAATATATCACAAAATTATTAACGATAATTTTCTTGTACGATTAAAAAAAATATTTTTTCTTTCATTTTATAAACTCAATAATAACTCTCGCAAAAAAAAAGTCTCCTATAAATTATACCTTTAAAAAATTATTGATATTACCAGTAAATATGTATAAACTATAAAATTATTATATATCCAATTATCTTAGAACAATTTAAAAAAGCGAAATTTATTTTGTAAGTAACTTAGATATATTTATAAAATAATATGTTTTGTCAAAGTTTTTTTTCGTTTTCACTTGGTAAATAATTTTCTTTTGGGCATTTTTAAAACATCATCTAAATGAATATACAATTTTGAATCATTTCATTAGCTTTAAAATATTTTTCTTACGAACACTTTACTTGTAATATGCTCATTGTTCTAGTGTCTCATAACATATCTTTATTTTATTAGTAACATCATTAGACATGTTTACTGAAATAATCACAAAATCAAAGCGGGATCAATGGATACACATATTATGTGAGTTTCTACTTGTCAAAATTACTTAGTATATAACAAGGAAATTTATTTTATTAGTATAGAATTTATTTACCAAATATTTTTGTTATTGTCAAAGTGGTGCATATAGATCTACATAGTGTAAAGATATCCATTCCGAAATAGGAGTATATGGATATCCACAATGTGAAAACTACTTGACAGATTATTTTTCACAAGAATTTTTCATCAGACTATTGCTCAACCCGATTGAGATCCAGTCTTGCATTTTTAGATTTTTAAAATCCGACAGCTGGGGAATCGAACCCGCATTACCCGGATTTCTAGGCGCGCACGCTACCAACTACGTTACCAAGGAGACGTATAATTAGTATATAATTATTATACTGCAGTTATTGCTACTTGTGTAATTAAAAAATATATTCATCACTTTAATAGTATGAGTTCAGTTTGTATTAAATGAATTGAATCTCTTTTATAAAAGTTAAATTTTTTTATATTCTGAATATTTTATTTGTGTTTCCAGTTCTAAGAAAAGTCTTCAAAGTTTATTTTATTTAAAAATTAAGTAATTAATATTTTTGGCTGATGTTGCTTGATGGAAAATGATTTTAAATTCAAAATTAAGTGTTTATTTATTAGTCATGGAAACAATTAATTTCATTTCAAAATATTTATAAACAAAAATGATAATCCGATTTTAGAATGGATACATTATTATTGCTAATCAACCTCACGAATGTCCATTATAGTATTTCACTAAAAATGTCTTATCATCTAAGAAATTTATGCTCCAGAATTGGGAAAAAACAGAACGTTGTATTATTTTAAGTATTTGTAAGGAAGTGGTATTACGTGCCGTGAAATTCGGATGTTCGCTTAAGAAATACGTCAAGGCTTTTCTAGGAAAAGGAATTAAAAAATATATTACAACACATTAATCACGAGTCTCAATAATAATTGCAGATCCACATTACATTTGCAATCAACAAAGATACAAAAAGCATACTAATAAATAAGTCTACTTAGTTTTATAGTTAAGTTTTGTTTATTTTCTACTAATTGACTGAATTTATTTTTCGTGAATTATTTTAAATACTTTAAATACGATTTAGAGTTTTTCAATAGATTTGGAAATTTATTAATAGAAATATTATCCATCCTCTTATTAGTCGTACTGGGATAAATATTGCACATTAATTTTAATTGCTATATTAGCCTATCAGCATCGATTGTATTAGATTAGAAGATACGAAAATAAAATTTTATTCTTATTTCACTATTTTCGTCAAATTTTCGTCAAAGTTGTAAATGCCTGTTAAAATACGTATTTTTCGTATTGTATATGCATTGCAAAGTTGTATATATTTATTATAAATGAATATGTTTAGTTTCTAAGCCCATTGGACATCCGGTCCTGTATCTATTTTTTTTAAATCTATTAGTTTTATTAAGTTTGTAATCTCTACCTCTAAAGCGCACATGATAGCTGCTGAAAACCAGTTAAAAATATACCCATACACTCCATTTCTGTAGCGTAGTAGATGACATGGTAATAAATATGTGTAGATATAATTTGTATCAGTGTGGTCTTAATTGTTTCCATCAATATTCCTTACCGCATACATCCGCATCGTTGATACAACTCCGTTCGTAAATATCTGGCATGTAAACAATGCAATAATATTCATTATTTTTAATATTATATTTTTTAATAAGTAGCAAATATTTCTTTCAAGCTTGTTATACCCAAAACATCTTCAAGTTCAAGCGATCACTCATTTAAATACTATCAGCACATTTTGTTTTTAAATGTCAAAAAATAAATTTGTACTTATTTACCCAATCTAATATCTGTGTATGATATTAATTATTCAAATTAAATTAATTCTAGATTATGTCAATCAATATCATTTTAAATTGCAAATGTAATAAATATAAATTTGGATCGCCCCAAGTAAGATTTCCATGATGCAACCTGTCTGATTTATTTCATTTTTATATGCACGGTATGAAAATCTAAAGCTCCACGTTCTTGGTGTGGGGCTTTTTTACGAGGTGGTGCAGGTAATAGAAAATTTATATTCCGATGGAGGTGTCACAAGCTGTAGATTTACAATATAATATTCATTTTATACTGCTTCTATGATCGTAATAATAAATAACGTTTATATAACTTTATTCTACAGTCTCTTATATTTGTCTTTTTCATTTATTTTATAAATTTATTTATTTATTATAATTATCTTACGTTGCTTCTCTACATAACATCAGCTAAGAAGGTAGAAGAAAAATAATATTGATAAACAAATGATATTACAAATTAACGGATAAAAAAATCTTTACGGCATCCACGAATATAGACGGCCAAAGCCCCTATTAAGTCGTAACACATGGAACAGATATTTTTTAAATTTCATTGAAATCAATTTCATTTTTTTTAAATGTTTTATGGATATCTTAAGACGTATTTTATTAAAGTAATATTTAGACGTTACTATTTAACAGTAAACGTATTACAAAAATATATTTCTAGTAATGATGTCAACATTCTTCTTGTAAGAGTAGTTTTATTTGTGAGCGAATTCCATATAGTGTTTCCAATGAAATGCCCCACGCGTTCTGTCAGTAGCTAGACAAAGATTAGTTCTACTGGCCAAACTTAATTTCCTCTGTCCCTTATTCACCTTTGGCTCTCGGGACATGTCCCGTTGGCCAACGTTGGGGGAAACTATTCACACAACACATCCCCCAGCACTTTATTATTCGTTTCAAAATAATGTTTCAACTAAGGCCACCCAAAACAATATGGTATTATTTATATGCAGTCGTACACTGGTTGTTCCCTTCGTATAATAAGTTTATTTGGAGAGTTACAAACGCCATAAGTTACCGCTTTTTGCTAGTGGAAATTGAGTACAGAATTCTAAATTCAAAAAGAATTATTAAATTAATAAAAAAAACTAATATCCACTTTTTGTTTTAATTCTATTTTTAAATTCTTAATTATTTTGAATTAGTTTTAAGCATATTTTATGATAATTATAATAGTATTTAAATTTAGATAAAATGGAACGTTAATTTATATTTTGAAAATAATAAGCTTTTGAACACATTATAATAGAGAAACTTATAAAGAATCCAAAAAAAAAACAAGTAAAATTTTATTGATAATTAAAAATGCAAAAGATAAATTGCCAATAATTTGAATATTATTAATTGTAGCGATCAAATGTTGAATCACGATGAATACATCTTCTGTAAATTGCTTCTTTCTATTATATATTATATGGTATAATATTTTTTTTTAAGAATTCAACAATTTTAAAGAAAAACTTAAATGATCAAATCTGTGTTAAAAACTCCTTTCATAGAATCCTCGAATTCTCGAGTGATAAAAAATGAAATATCATTTTAATAAATTAAATCTACAAGGTTTTTCAAGAAGTTTTCTACTTCATAGTAAAATACTTTTTCAACTTATTCAAAGAATTCACAATATTTCCTTTTATTTTAATACAATATTTTTTAGGTAAATTTTGAATACATTATTATAACTGTTTCTCCGGCAGTATTTAGTATACAGTTTAGCGTGCGCGCTTTGCATCCAAAACCAATGGTTCAATTTTCTCATCTACCGGATTCTACCATCTACAAATCAGATACACGCAGTTGTCTGACAACCAATTTTCGTGAAAAATAATCTACCAAAATATGTTATCACAATACGGAAATCCATATGCTCCACTTTTGGTCCGGAAGTCTTCACACTGCAAAAATTTATATGCTCCATTTTTTGAGCATATATGATAAAAATTATAAACTCTACGATTGTGAGAACTAGTAGAAATTTCTTTTAATAATATGTGTACCACAATTTCTTGATCTTATTTTTTTTTATAAATATTAAAATCAGCGTTCACAAAATAAATTCAACGGAGATTTATATTTAAACATATTTCAAATATTATTTCGTAAATGAATATATCATTTGGTTTAAATTTATAAACTTATACACCTAATAATTTTACAATATTGTTGAATTTATAAAGTCTTGTTTATCTCGTAACTTTGTATTGAAAATGGTTTATAGAGATAATATTTTACAGTTAATAATTTCAGTTATCTTTTGTTAGTAACTCCGTTAAAAGTTCTTGAAATAACAGTACTTAAGCATTATGATTAGCTTCAAGCAAATTTATTTAGAAATAACATAATATAAACAACTTCACTAACTATTACCTCTTTGATCATATTCCTTTAATAATTGTTAGTAAGTTAGCTGAGAAAATGGTGTACAATGCAAGTTTTCACCATCACCATAGTAAAAATGCACCTTTAGCACTCATGGGTGGGCACATCTGTAATATATCTGCATCTTCTTCAAACTTACCAAACATTAGTGTCAGGAATACATAAACAATATTATATACGGATAGCAATCAAAAGAGTTATAAAATTCTGGTATGACCCGTGAGAATAGAAGGTATTGGGAGGTGACGGAAGTTCTTGGAAACTCATGCCTTGTTCATATTCCTGATTCAAGAAGCCACTCTGAAGTTCTCATTTTAAAAAATAAACCATATTTTTCACCTATATTTTTTATGCTTAAAATATTTACGGGTAATTTATATCAGTGCTTTCCAAGCAGTGGACCAGGCCACGACATGCAAAAGTTAAGAGAATACTGAGATAGATCAATATTTCAAACCGAAAACGTCAACTTTCCCCCTTAGGGGGTTGAGAAGCTATGTAAAAGAGGGCTGTAATAATTTGTAATCTATTTCGTATGAAACCATATTTTTTAAATTGAATAATTCCATTTTAAAATTAGTAAATGAATTAATACTATGTATTATATGTATACACTAATGGTATACGTTGTATATAAACTCAACTATAACCAAACATATCTACTATATTATAGTCATATTGTGAATAAACATTCAAATTTTGGTCAGTAAATATTATATAATACTACTTGGTACATAGAGTATATATTTTCCTAAAACCCCTGGGAAGGAATAGTGTAAAGAAGGCTTGAAAAGCATTGTTTTTTTTATATCTATAAATTTGAGAAAATCTTACATTTAAAGTTTAATTAATATATTTATTTGACAAGGTCTTATCCGCACTTGTATAACCGTGTTTTAGTTTCATCCACAATTGCTTAGAAATAAGTCGAAACAAATATTTTCGGATAAAATTTTTGAGAATAAACAAAAATTATTTTTATTGTAAAACTTTGTCTTTATACATAATATGTAGTAGTTAAAGACTAATTTAAAGAAAGTATTTCACTTAATGAATAATTATATAATGTCTAACACCATTATTCTATTCTGTATTATGAAACGAGCCCATACAGTATTGTACTTGACTATGAAGCTTTCAGATAGTGCAGTTGATGTAAAAGGGACAAGCCAACTAATGAATTCGAAGGTAGCAGCAAACCTTGTATCTAATTTAAACTACACTGTTTCACTTGTATTGCAGGTGATTGTCATTTGTGGAAGTTGAAGCTATTGTTATCTCATTTCAGATTAATAACTAAGTCAGAACAGCTAGAATTACTTTTTAATCAGTTATACAATATTACAGTAATATATTCTAAGGAGACTGATCATCTTTAATACTGAAGGGAGTTTAAAGACAGTAAAATGAATGCAAAGTAAAAAAGATTAATTGTTCGTTAGGAAGTAAAAATTTATACCTGTCAATATGGTATTGAATATAGCTGTTATATTATTACCAGTAATCCATGCTGTGTATTGTTAACGAGAAACAAACAATCATCGAAACTGAGCAATTGACATATTTGATATTTGTCACTTCAGGCATTAGGCTACAGATATAATATCTATGATTTTTGAATATGGCAATACTCAAATGATTTTATCAAAGCAAATTTTACTCTAGTTGAATATTTTATATGTAAAATATATAATATATTCCAAGTTCAATCAAAATAAATGAATAAATACACAATATATAACAAGTGCTACAGTTATTAGTCTTGCAAAGTATACTTAAGTGTTTTGTGAACCAGATATTTTTTCTCAGTCAAGTTAAAATCTAACTTGTCTCTATAAAAATTATTGTATAACAATAGTCACGTAGCTTTTTACGTAGCATTTCAAGTTGATCTGACCCAATTTGATTGATAAAGCATTGTGACTTAGGTTTTTCAAATATAACTATTGTTTTTCAACAATTTGTGTCGAAGACAGACAATCAACCTACTCTAGGAATTTAATACACGTACAGTGTTTACAGATACACTAACCAAGGTTTTGATACTTAACTACAAAACACTTTTGATATATTATAACAAGAGTGTGAAAATATGTAAGTTGGTAAGGAAAATATATGAAAAAAAAAAATGTTATAAAATTTCAGTCTTCAGGCCAATTAAAACAGTACTTGTTTTTTTTTTCTTCTCAACAAGAGTGCATACTCGTAGTACATTTTCCCAAGTGCACACAATTATTCAAACAGCTACAAGCCTTTTGCATAAAAATTACAAATTTTTTTTTCACTTCGCCTATTTGCATAACGTGAGTAGTGTATTTTACGCAGTTTCATAATGCTGTATGTATATATACATGAAAGTGCACTTTTAAGTGACGTGTCAGACACCATTAAGGCACGAAGTGTGCTTTGGAGCACTCTGTAACGGAAATAAACATCGGGACACATTTTCCATAAGAAGATTTCCAATACTCAACATTATGTATAGCAAAAACGGTACTCCAATACGTTTCAGTTTTGCATAAATCTTAAATACGTATTTTGCAACAGCTCGACGAGGAAATCGTATTTTCTACGTTTCTTGGCGTCTAGAATACAATATACTGCATATTATACATTTAATAAGAATTCTCTTTTCAATTTGTTTTATCTATTACGTTTTATTCACTCGACTTATATTAGCATTCATGTAAAATATATTCCTTTTTAAAGCCTTAATTAAATTTTAATATGATTCTTTTCAGTTTATATTTCACAAATAAGGATATTTTAATATTCTTATCTATAATTCTTAATTTTTAATGAGCTATTCACATAACTATTTCTATATCCACACATGTTTTTACAACTTACTTGGAACGTGTTTTTTATTAGTTTAGTATCCAATCAATTTTCCAACTGTTTGTGTGAATCTTAAGATAATGCTATCTAAAATATATTACAATAGCTTCTGAAAATACAATATTCTCTAACAAAATGAAATAAAAATAAATTAATTATTTGAAGTTAAAATTTAGCCATGTAAATACGCATTAATTTCAAAAAAACTTATGTAAATAGAACTTATACAGAAATACAATTGTCACTGCATATTAAATGGGCAAGATAACATGTTTATAATTATTTGTAATATAAAATACAAAAAAAAATATTTCTAAATTTTGGTTTTGTTTATTTGTTAACAGGAGAAAACAAAACCTTATATATATATATAGTGTTTAAATTATACCATATTAATTTAGTTACAGAATAATGATTATATTACTGTATTTGTATAATTTATCATTTACATTATTGTATTGATGGAAGATTTATTTATTTATTTATTACATGTTTTAACATTAAAAATTTCAAGTTTAATACGTTAACAGTATTATATACATAAAGTTATCACGAAAATATCAAAAACATATTAAAATATAAAAAAGAGTTACAACAAATATATATATATAGAAGGAAAAAGAGAGTGTCTACTAAGTAAGTTAGACAGATCCTATTCTGATAAT